>APFE031735968.1:40271-57240 GCA_000404065.3 Pinus taeda | reverse complement strand
CACACTAAGGTGCAGGGAAAAGAGCATACGCATGAGAAAAAAAAACTTCCTTTCTGTTTCTGATTTGCCTAGATCGCATAGAGTCGCAGGGCAAAGAGCATACACACAAATGAAAGGTATAGATCCGGTAATAATAAAAAAAGATAAATAAATAGAAACTGAAATAACCAGAGAGAAAATAACAGTAAACTGCAGATAAACAATGTATACCTCCAAATCTTAAAAATGACGCAGATAGGGCTACCAGAAACCTTTTCGCGTGAAACAAAAGGGGCTCCTCACTGGAACAGATGCTCCGAGCACAACAGAGCAGTCCTCTTGGCCCGAAAGTAGTCAAAAACAGTAGATCTAGGAAACGACAGCCGCATGCAGTTCTACCGACTTCAGATTTGGATCACCAACGGACGCAGCCCTTAAATAGCTCTGATACCATGTAAGAATTTACAGGGTAAGTTCCTCAGACAGAACACCAAAAGGACACCACTCAAAAACAAATCACAGATCAATACACCAGTATTTTGACGTAGTTAAAACCCTCAGAGAGGGAAACAGTCCACGACCTTCGCCAACGTGGCTACTACAGGAAATTTATTAATAAAATAATGAAAATTTACATAAGCTTCTCTCATGCACGTTAACCTACAAATGACCCTCCATGCACTTTAAATAGAATTCATGGACCAATCGGGTGTCAAGCCACGGATCAAGTGTCGGTAATACCGAGGAGAGAATGAACCGTCGGATCACTACATATCGTGACCGTCGGATTGTAAGTTACAAAATGTACAACGGTAAAGAGACACACTTTACCTAACTCTATACCTAACTCTATACTAGACCAAGTTGAACTTAACTATTTCCTATGTGTCGGAATATCCTAACATGTTACAGTACATTCCTACAGTTGCAAGAATATGATTGTGCATAATCCTTTTCTTGCTAAGAGGGAGTTTTGAAATTATAGCAAGAAAATCCTTCATTTGACAATTTCCTTAGTTAAATGGAGAAAATTTGATTTTCCACATCAGTAAGATGACTTGGATTGTAGTTAGCTAGAGTTACATAGCCTTATCTACTAGTTAAGTCAATAAATTCAAGTTTGTAGGCTAGAAGTATAGTTGTGAATGAGTAGATTTCTAAGATATAGCAATCTAGTTGAGTCATTGTTAGTTTAGCTCAGTTAACTAAGCTCTAATCATTAGTTGAGTTAGTTGAAAGTCATTTGAGTAGTTATGATTGTTTTTAACTCATTGATATCTTAATTAACTAGTCAATTAGCTAAAAATAGACACATTCATGCATGGAATTTAAATTTCATAGTTGAGTGGATGGAAAAGGCACATTTGTATTTATAATTGTATACTGTTGAGTGTACAATTCTTTTGACTAAGCAAGTGTTCAATTCGCCTTTGATTTGAGAATTACCTATTTTTTAGGAGCTTAATTCCTCTAGGATTTTGCAAGGAAATAGGAGGTTAGCTAAGGCTTGAATTTGCTAAGTGTTTTCCAGAGCAAGTCAGGAAGCAGGAGAAAACATTTACAATGTAGAGTGTGCTTCAGAGTTGAAGCAAGACATTTTAATTGATTCTCTTTCTCATTTGAATTAATGCAAAGCAGTAGAGGGGTTTTTCCCAGTTGGGTTACCCTGTAAAATCATTGTGTTCATTGTGTTTGGATGGTTGCATGTTATTGCATGTGTTTCTATCATATTTTTTTTCTTTCCACAGAATAGTAGAATAATTTTTTGTCTCTTGAATTTAGTTCAATTTCATTAGCAATATAAAATTTCTTGCAATTTATACATTTTTGGGGTTGGTGCCTTACTTGGTGCTTGCGAATTTACTTTTGGGGGTTGGTGCCTCCAACAAGGTGATGCCTGCAAATCTATGTAATTAAATTGAAGAAAAAACAATTGTGGTTTTCTCTTGCAAGGATTTCCACATAAACATTGGTCTTCTCATGTGTTGATGGTTACTTGATTCATAATTTCATTTATTGTTATGATGCATGTTATTTTCTAATGCACTACTACATAGTTAATAATTGATGAAAAGTTTTTAAATGATGAATTTTCCACGACACTGATTCAACCCCCCTCCAAATGTGATCTTTGGTCTAACACCATCAATCTATAATGTCTTGCAATGCACTAATACAAAGTACAAGTTATTTACCCAAGATTATATGAAATGTATGAAAACATAGTTAATTTCAAATTATTTTACCCTCATCTACATGTGCTTTAGTATTATGTTGTTTTCTCTTCTTTCTATCTCTTTTAGGTGCCATTTTATACGAAAAGCAGGATTAATTAGGAACACAATAATAAGCATAAATCTTTTGATAAAGAAGGGATGCAATTTAGCATCATCTGATTTGAAAACTCACCTGTATGTAGTTGAGTGAAAGAAAATTCAGTAATTCTTGTTAACAAACTAAATTAATACTGAAAAAATAGGGAGCCAACTCAAATCGAAACTATGCTTAATTACATGTACTTAAAAGTATTAATTTTCTCATTGTGAACTTGAGTTGAACTAAGTTGAGTCAAGCTTATTAAAGATTTAGAAAGAAATATATCACTAAAATCATGGAATTCTTGTAGAAAAAGGATTTATTAATTTTTTTTGTTAATTCTTCTTAACATGTAAATAAATCTTGATTAACTTAATCTAATCCTAATTAACAAATATTGGATATGAGGCTTTAGATAATGTATTCGTGTTTTGTTAAAGAAAAACCTTGATATCATGATGCCTGAGATGTTAAGTTACGTCAAATGATGTCATCTCTAGTGATGTGGCAATTCCATGATAGTTGACATGTGGCAGGAATAAATGGACATTTGGCCTGTGAGTATGTGTTAAAATTAAGTGACATGTGTCTAAGGCCACATCATCTGTAAAACCATCCTCCCACATTTACCCAAGTTAATTGTTCCACTAGGGTAAACATGTGATGAGAGGCTACTATGATGAAATTCAACTCCCCATGTACATTTAAGGAAGTGGAACTGACAAAATCAAACCAATTTGACCTTCCACACATGCTATAGAAGCTTCAGGAGACAACCAACCCTTCCAAGTGACAAATCCCTGAGGCAACCTCACATTTCACTGGTCTGGACCCCTAGCCACCAACATGACAAGCCATGCATGTGACTGGGACCTTCCAATTTCTCTCGCAGCAAGGGCATGCCAGTGACTGTGGACTTTTTCATCTGGTTCTCAGCCTGGGACCCTGGATTTTGTGCCACTTTTTCAGAGCTAGAAATTAGGCCACTGCCTTGAACTTCATGAAACTTTCAGAAATGATAAATAACATTGGAGCAAAGGTACTAATTCAAACACTTGATCAATGACTTGATTGGACCCCTACTAGCCATGACAGACATTTCGTTAAACATGTCACCAATATGCATTTTACAGGTTATAACAATAGATTTGAGCATAAGGGTCTCATACTTATATGAGAATCATAAAGAAGCAATGTTTCCTTATCACAATAGTTGCATTATCATCTATTAGGTCATATATTCACTGTATTTTCAATTACTAATCAAGACA
Organism: Pinus taeda; assembly: GCA_000404065.3. Taxonomy (NCBI): domain Eukaryota; kingdom Viridiplantae; phylum Streptophyta; class Pinopsida; order Pinales; family Pinaceae; genus Pinus; species Pinus taeda. The sequence continues at coordinate 53,674 of APFE031735968.1, read as the reverse complement.
TGGTGAGATTCATACATCAAATATGTCATAAAACATACTCGTAACCAACACATAACCAAAAAACATAACAAGGATATAATAGCCATATAATCCACATATAATCTAGTACATTTACACATGAAATACCAAGGAGAAAAAACTCTTATTAATGAATGCAAAATCCAACCAAGTTTTGGACTTCCATGAACCACCCGACCATAGATTCACTGAACCAAATATTTCTTTCAACCAATCACCCTCGTGCCATATTCCAAGCATGAATGTGGGACTAAAAAAAAAACCACATCGGGTTTCCTCGGGCTTCACCAAAATCCCCACTGGATCACTAAGCCCTAAACAAGCATGGATGCCACTGGATTTCTCCACGTACACCGCGAGGAATTTTATTGTATCCTAGTCTCTAGGATTTATTGTATATCTCGCCATACAATGACTGAGAATTCCTAAGCCTAATAAAGGCTCCACCCTATAGACTTTACCGTATATCCCTCCATTCACTAGTCAAAGATTCCTAGGCCCGATTGAGGGCACACACCTCTAGGATTTACCATATATCCTGCCATTCACTGGTTGAGGATTCTTAGGCCCACCAAGGCACACAAAATCCATCTTTACCACAATCCCAGTTTGGTTCAAGGATTCCTATGACGTGTGTTCTTTATTTCAGATACCACCTCACTTAGGTTCGAAACCATCCGACAATCCATCTCAACCAAATACAAGAGAACCCATCACACCATGGCTATTCAAAAATGGCAAGGCAAGGCTAAAGAACACTATCACATCTCGTAAAACTCATGCCAATGACAGTAAGAGAATGAAAAATAAACATGCATGTACCATGCATGCGAAAACTAGCAAGGAAATCACACATGAAAATCAATATGTCCAAATAATCCTGTTGTAGTTGCTAGATGTTGCTCTTCCTTGCTTGATCTTTGCCTTCTTGGTCCTTCCTTTGCTTTCTTGATCCAATGCTAGAGTGCTCCAAGAAAACGTTTTGTCCAAGACTGAGAGGGGGAGAGAGAATAAAGATAGATCCACAATTGAACTGACAAAAGGGTACCAGCTAATCCTTAGAAGCCTTTTTATTAACGATGCATCTATTTTCTTGAGTTTTCCATTATTTTCCTCCTCACATGAAAACCGTGACATTTTACCTTCCTTTTCTCCTAATTTCCATTATTTTCATAAATAAAATGCCAATTAATGCCTCATCCCTTTACAAATCCTTTGCCATTTTCCCTAGCCATAATAAACCGATATGAACACCCACACTAAGATGTTTTTCCCAACACTCAGCTTGGAATATGTGTCCCATGACCTTGGTTATTATTTTTCCTTTGTTAACTTTATTACATGGAATTTTGACCAAGGTTGTTACAAAACCCTCCCCCTTGGGGGAACACTGTTCTCGATGTTCAATGACACCTACAACCAACAAGACTATTGAAAGAAAAATATACTTCCCATCGAGCTTTATAACTTAGCACAATGTGGTATTTACAATTATCAACATGTTAAGAAGCAAACCAACATGACACACAACAACATAACAACCATAAAAACATGACACCCATACTACTTATTTGAGATTTATAACACAATTCATGGCAATATTTACATCCATATACATATGTACATATACCAAAAACTTCACACCAAAATATATACCAAAACAAAATTATCAACCAATGAATAGAGATGGATACATAGCCTACATCTAATCTGACATCTCCCATGTAGCTTCATCAGGCCTAAATTGCTTCCACTACACTTTAATCTGCTTGATTGCTCAGCTCCGAAGCATGAGCATGTTTTCTGTAATATAAACTAAGGTTCCGACTAAAATTATCCATTTGGCTCCACCTACAACATAGACCAATCAATCACATGATCAACATCTTTAACATACTTTTTAAGCAATGATACATGGAAAACATCATGGAATTTCATTGTCGGAGGAAGTTCAAGTTGATAAGCTACTAGTCCAATCCTTTCAAGAATATTGAAAGGTAAAAAAAAATGAGGTGCCAACTTGGCACATGATCCAATCCTCAAGGAACTCTTCTTGGGCTTGAGGCGCAAGTACACCTATTCCCCAACCTAAAAATCGTTAAACAACTTGTTTCGATCTACATAAATTTTCTTCTTGTCTTGTGTTTCCTATAGATTCAGCTTGATTACCTACATTTCCTATTCCATCTTTGCCAACATGTCTAGTCCTATCAATACCTTGCTCACTAGATCACTCCAACTGATGGGAGTATGACAACTCCACCCATACAATGCTTCAAACAGACTCATCCTCAAAGATTCCTGGCACCCATTGTTGTAAGATAACTCAACCAGTGGAATATACTCTTCCCACTTCTGATGTTGATGCATCACAAACATCCTCAAAATATCCTCCAATATCTTGTTGACCTTCTCTGTTTGCCCATTCGTCTACGGATGATAAGTTGTGTTGAAGGCCAACTCTATACCCAAACCTAAAAATAACGCTTTCTAGAATCTAGAAATGAACTTAGATTTCATGTATGTTACAATGTTCCTTGGAACTCCATGAATCCTCACTACATCTCTGATGAATATGTATTCCACATCACTAGCTAATTACGTATACTTCAATGGAATGAAGTATGTTACCTTTGTCAAGATTTCCACCACAACCATGATGGAATCATGTTGTCTAGATGTCCTCAGAAAACCTTTGATGAAATCCATGGAAATAACCTCCCACTTCCACTCTAGAATTGGAATTGGTTGTAGTAATTCACCTAGATGCTTACATTCTACGTTCACCTCTTGAAAATCCAAACAACTAGCCACAAACTTTGCCATGTAGTTCTTCAAGATTAGCCAATGATAGAGCTTCTTTAATGTTGTCAATGTCTTTTGGTATGCTGAGTGACATGAATACGGTTTTGTATGAAAGTCTCACAAGATAGTTTTCTTGAGCTCATTGTCTTTTGGTAGATATATCATGTCCCTAAATATGGCCAAACCATTTGTGGTAAGATGATATTCCACATCTTAAACACTTATACCCTATTGTAACTTATACATAAGCTCTGTGTACCTACCATCCCAATGTCCTACCTGTAAGATCTGATCATGTAAGTCTATCCCATAAAAACTCATAGCTACTATGTGATTCACTTGTACTTTCCTGCTAAGAGTGTATGTAACCTTGTTCTCCTTATCCTTGATGTACCTGATCTCAAAGTCGAACTCACTGATCGTGGCCAACCATCTAGCTTATCAGGCATTCAGATTTGGTTGGTCAAATAGATATGTCAATCCACTATGATCACTCATAAAGATGAACCGTCTACCAAGAAGATAGTGTTTCCACATATTCAAAGTATGGATGATCACTTCCAACTCAAGATCATGTGTCGGATAATTATTCTCCTACTCATTCATTTTCTGTGACTCGTAGCACACTACCTATCCTTCATGCATAAGGACTCCACCAAGTCCTCTCTTTCAAGCATATGTACGAACCAAAATTTCTTTGTCTGGATCTGCAACCTTTAACACTAGATCATTTTTCAATAACTACTTCAATTTCTCAAAACTAGTTGCACATTCCTCTATCCATTCAAACTTCTTACCTTACCTCTACAGTGATGTAATTGTATATGCAATGCGAGAGAAGTTCCTATTGAATCTCCTATAATAACCTGCTAACCCGATGAATGACCTTACCTCATCCACATTTCTAGGAGTTTTTGAGTCCATGATAACTCTTATCTTCTCTGGATCCACTGCTATACCTTCCTTGGAAACAACATGTCCCAAATAATGTACCATTGTCTGAAAGAAACTGTATTTTCTAAGTTTGGCATACAACTGATACTCTAATAGTAATCTCAACACTAATGCTAAGTTCTCGGCATGCTCTTCCTCACTTTTAGAATATATTAAGATGTCACAATGAATGTGATAATAAACTTTTTCCAGATAAGGATGCAATACCCTATTCATAAAACACATGAAAGTAGTTGGAGCATTAGTCAAACAAAATGGAACTACAACAAACTCATAATTTCCATACTTGTTCCTAAAATTTGTCTTGTAAATATCCTTCTTTAATGCGTACTTGATGATATCCTGATCTCAAATCAATATTTGAGAACATTGTTGCTCCCTTCAACTAATCATACAAATCATCGATCCTCGAAAATGGATACATGTTCTTGATGGTCACTTTGTCAAACTACCTATAGTAAATGCATAGCCTGAGAGTACCATCCTTATTCTTCACAAACAACACTGGTGCAACCCAAGGTGATACACTTGGCCTATTGTATCTCTTGCCAACCATTTCCTTCAATTGTAACTTCATCTCTACTAACTCTAGAGTGTCCATATTGTATGGTGTTACCCATGGTACTAACTCAGTGGAAAATTCCACTTCCCTATGAGGTGGAAACTCTTAAATCTCTTCCAGAAACACATCTTGAAACTGGTTCAAGATCGGGCACCTAATCAATACCTCTGCATCCTCAAACATCCTTACCTTTATCACTAGAAATATGCACTACAAACAACATATACCCTTTTCTGTGACTGCGCTTTGCCTACATAGTTGTCAGCATTCTAATTGATGTTTCCTTCTTATTACTGTGAAAGACTCTTTGTTCTCCATTGTCATCCAAACACTCAATGGCCTTGTCACAACAAACCACTTTGTTCCTATGAATATACAACTAGTCCATACCGAAAAGCATAATATATGATCCCAAGGGAAATATATTCAAATGTGTTGAGGTAGGCATACCATTCAACTCAAATGCACAATCTCTTACCTAGTGATACACTCTCTTCTTTGTACTTCTAGCCAGCTGCACTAACCAGGATTTTGCATTCACTTCTTTATTCAAAACACAATTATCCACTAGGTTAGGACTACATAAATATAATTAGATCTAGGGTCAATCAAAACGGAAACAACTTGATCATAAATCTTACCATCCATCTCGATAGCAGTTTCCTAGTGATCTGCATGCTTGCTATCCACTGTTGCATAAATATGTGGAATGCTCTACCCAACATCCCCAACTGTTTGTGTTTCCTATGCACTGTAAATATGAGGCCTACCACCCTAATTCTACAAACAATCCCTCTTAAGATGCTCTTTACCACATGTCCAACACTGCAACCATCCTGTACCAACACCTTTATTTTACTACCCTCCATGTTGTGACCCATTAAAATTCTTGTAAGGTGCGACATTTTCTTTCTCACCTGCATCTTGAGGTCTTGTTCTTTTTAGCTGCCATTTACCTTTAGGTTTTTCTTTTCCTTTCCAACCTTACTGAGATTTCATCTTGCGCTTTGTCTGCTCATAACAATGTTTCAATTTCCGAATAACTTCCTCAAGCGATCGTGGCTCATCATACTCAATCTGATCTCCAAATGCTAATGGAAATCCACTGAAAAATATCTGAAATTTTGCCTTCTCATCCTTAAGATATGGTACATACCCAATATATCCAAGAATTTAGTCATATGCTCCTCATATGTAATTGATCCCATATTTATCTCATAAAACTGCTTGGCTTTGTTGTCATAGTACCACTTTGACAAGTACTTCTTCTTGAAAAGTATTTTGAATTCATTCCAACTCAACTCTTATGTTATGATGTCTTTGACCCGCTTCACATCTTCCCACCAGATGTTTGATTTCCCTTTGAGGCTAAAGATAGTTATTATGTAATCATGCAGCTCAAATAATTTCTTCATCCCAAGTAGCCATGCCTTTGCATCCTCCAGATTCTTCAAATATCCATCAAAGGCAGGTGGATTTTCTTTCTTGAACTCATCTAGAAAATATCCCCTCTCACTCCTCCTGTAAGGATGATAATGATGACGATCATAGTGCCTGTCAGAACCAGAACTAGAATAGAACATGTGTCCATCACCTCTCCTATTCATAGTATCCAAGAGTCTTCCATCTCTAATCGTGTCCTCTCTTTCTAACTTGTGCCCACCATGAGATCTATGGCCATATGCCCTATTTGTTTTGTCCTCTTGCCCATGGTTGATATGAAGCAGTCCTTGTCTCTACAATTCTGACAAACTTCGAAGGATTACTGCATTGACTTCTACTTATTTGTCCTATACCTGAATGATCTTGTCATTATCTACCTTGCAACTTCTTATTTTTGCCTTTAATCTTCTCAATGTGCCTGCTAAGTCAGGAGAATTCCAAACACAGTGCTATTCATCTGACCCATAGGGAGAATCTCATGAACTATAGTCTACCATCTTGCTAGTGATCTTTGATCTCTTTCCTGCAATTACACCATGTCAACTAAAACCAAAACATAACATAATAAACATGGAGAATTTTAGGGGCTAATATTCGCAAGTGGGCTAATTTTCCATGGGTTTTCCAAAAAAAGATTCGCGAGTTTTAATATTTTTCTAAAAATGTTTCGCCCAAATTTTATAGTATAAAAATATTTTACCTAAATATTTTCAAAATTGTATAAATAATATAAATAAAACTATTACAAATTTGCATGTTTTTACAAAGATATTAACAAACATTTTATAATTTGCAAATTGGGGACTAGTAAGATTCACCAAGGTTTCTAAAATTTAAGACAAACTTTGATCCTTAAAATTTTCCCTCATAATCAACATACCACAGTATAGGTCAAGGGAGGATATCTCATTTGCAAGATCTACCAAATTAGCGCGATACATGTATAATCATAATCATATCAACATATAACACCAGTTTAAGCACTATCTAGCTATCGATTTTTTCTCATACCAACAACATACCATGACTTCATGCATGGAAACTACAACCATATCAATTTATGCATAACAATATATAATCACTAACATGCATAACCAATGCAGAAACGACATACACTCATGATGACCACATCCAACAATACACCATCCACTTTCACGTGGTGATACCACTGCAAAAATGACCACCACCATGCATGCACATCAAGTACATAGACCACAAGCATAGAGAGCACGTATGCACAACTGACATGAATGCATGACTAACATACAACCCATCAAGTCCAAAGGGTGAATCCGGCTTTGATACCACTATGTAACACCCTCCTCCCGCATTTACCCAAGTTAACTGGTCCACTGGGGTAAACATGTGACAAGAGGCTACGATGATGTGATTCAACTCCCCATGTATAGTTAAGGAAATGGAACTGAGAAAATCAAACCAATCTAACCTTCCACACATGCTAGAGGACCTTAAGGCGCCAAACAACCCTTTCAGGTGACCAACCCTTGAGGCAACCTAACATTTCATTGATTTGGAACCCTAGTTTCTCCCATGATAATCCATGCATGTGAATGAGGTCTTCCAGTCTCTCCCACAGCAAGGGAATGCTATCGACTCTTGACTTTTTCAGCTAGTTTTGAGCCAACAACCCTGAATTATGTGCCAATGTTTTAGGGTCGGGACTAAGGTCATTGCCCAGAACTTCATGAAACCTTCAGAAATGATAAATAACATTAGAGAAAAGATACTAATGTAAACAATTGATCAATTAATTGACTGGACCCCTACTAGCCATGACAAGAATATAGTCAAACATGTCACCAATATGCATTTTACACATTAGAACAACAAATTTGAGCATAGGGGTCTCATACTTATATAAGATCATAAAGAAGCATTGTTTCCTTATCACAATAGCTACATTCTCATCTATTAGGTCATATATTCACTGTACTTTCAATTACTAAAACATGATGAGATCTATACATCAATTCTGTCATAAAACATACTCATAACCAACATATAACCAACAAAAATAACAAGGATATAATAGCCATATAATCCACATATAAGCCAACACATTTACACATGAAATACCAATGAGAAAGAGCTCTTATTAATGAATGCAAAAGCCAACCAGGTTTGGGACTTCCATGAACTGCTCGACCATAGATTGGATGAACCAAATATTTCTTTGAGCCAATCACCCCCATGCCATATTCCAAGCATGAATGTGGGACTCAAAATCGAACCACGCCAACTTTCTTTAGGATTTACGACAATCCCCATTGGATCACTGGGCCCTAAACAAGCATGGATGCCATTAAATTTCTCCACCTATACCGTGAGGAATTTTCCTATCTCCTAGTCTCTAGGCTTTACTATATATTCCACCATAAAATGGTTGAGGATTCCTAGGCCTAATCAAGACTCCACCATCCAGGATTTACCGTATATCTTGCCATTCACTGGTCAAGGATTCCTAGGCATGGTCAAGGGCACACACCTCTAAGCTTTACCATATATCCCGCCATTCACTATTCGAGGATTCCTAAGCATGCCGAGGCACATAAAATCCAGCTTTACTACAATCCCAGTCTAGTTCAAGGATTACTAGGCCATGTGTTGTTTCTTTCATAGACCACCTCACTTAGTTTCAAAACCATCCGGAAATATAGCTCAACCAAATATAGTAGAACCCATCAGAACATGGTTATCCAAAAATGGAAACGCAAGGATGAAGAACAATGTCACACTTGGAAAAACCTATGCCAATGAAAGAAAGAGAACTAAATACACACATGCATGCCAGAACTAGCAAGGAATTCACAAATGCAAATTGATACATGCAAATAATCTCATTGTAGATGCTAGATGTTGTTCTTCCTTGCTTGATATTTTCCTTCTTGGTCCTTCCTTTGCTTTCTTGATCCAATGCTAGAATGCTCCAAGAAAACTCTTAAATGTCCAAGAGTGTGAGAGGGAGAGAATGGAGGGAGAGCTCCAAAACTAAACTAGTAAAAAGGTACCAACATATCCTTAGAAGTATTTTTATTAATGATGCCTCTATTTTCTTCAAGTTTCCATCATTTTCCTTCATTTTCCTCCTCGCATGCAACCTGTGACCTTTCACCTTCCTTTTCTCCTAATTTCCATTATTTTCATAAATAAAATTCCAATTAATGCCTCATGCCTCTCCAAATCCTTTGTCATTTCCTTTTTCAATTTCCTTAGCCATAATAAACCAAAATTAACGCCCAAACTATGATGTTTTGCCCAACACTCTACTTGGAATACATGTCCCATGATCTTGGTTATTATTTTTCCTTTATTAACTTTATTACACTGAATTTTCACTAGTATTGTTACATTATCATAGTTCCACTTGGAAATATTTGGTTTTTTATAGAATGTTGGCATGGAAATCTAACTTGGAAATTGACATGGAATATTAGATTGGATCCAAGGAAAACATCACTCTTAGTGCATCGGGAATTTCATAATACTTGATAATTGGTCCATCAGGATATCATGATAGAAAATTAGCGTATTTTGGTATTGGGACTTGATAAATGATGGTGAGAAAGGTTAACTTAAGTGTTGGGTGTGGAGCCTCATTATCTTCTTTATTCAGAGGTATCACCGCATTGGACCCCAGTTCATAATGTGGCGACAACACCGTGTGGATATTGGTGGCCACCCACCAATTCCACTTGGACCCCCACCATTGTTTCTTTCAATTTTTCAGTTTCCTTAATTATAGAACAGTTTACTATTTTTAGCAGTTTTTCAGGTCCCGGACTTCCGGAGCCGTTTTGAGGCCCTAAACGAAGTTTTCTAGGAAAATTGGGAGAAACATGGATTCAAAGACCAATTTTGCTCATCCCAAAGTTTTATTCCTTGAATATATCTTTCTAATGAGGTATTGTGCGCATCAAACGGAGATCATATGCCAAAGTTACGACCCCAGGAAGTTGATGTACCAATTTACCCAAAACGAGGCCCATAGTTTGGCGCTTCATCTCCTAGGGTTAGGTTTTTCGATGTTTAGGGTTTTCCATTGTTTCTAGACAATAAATAGGCCTTCGAGCATCATTGTAAGACAGTTCAGAGGCATGTAGCCACCACATCTCTCCTTAGAGATAAGCTACCCTCGCCCTTGCTAGTTTTTTTCAATTTATGTTTGTAAGCATATTTCAGTATTTTACATTAATGAAATGAAGTATTATTATGTTGCATCTCTATATTTATGATTATCTCTATAATTTTTTGCGTTCCAGTTTAAACCTGGATCAGTGGTATAATAGTGGTCTGCTCTTTCTCTGTTTTTCTTTGCATGTCCCCAATGAGGTCGAGATATAAGGATTTAGGGATTGAATTGGTCGAACCTTTGCAAGACCAGCCTCGCAGATCCTGACGGCCTCCCATGTTAGACGAAAATAAATATGAGGGGGCTGGAGATCCTATCAAAATCTTGCTCGAAGAGGCCCTCAAGTGATATAGGAATTCGGTGATGGACAACTTTGCCCAGATCCTTCAGCGACTACCCAGGGGCGACACATCTACTTCCAGCAGCTACTCTGGATGTGCCACACCCTTTAAGGTACAAGTTACTTTGAGATTCCCATATTTGAGGTCAGATAGATGCAGATGTTGTCGATAAATGGTTAAATATGCTAGAAGGATAACTTTCTGTTCTTGATTTTTCTAGCCGAGAAAAGATTACTTTCGATCTTCTGAAAGACATCCCACATATCAAGGGCTGGTGGGAAACCTATGGTGAGTAGAAGGATGAAATTATGACCTCACTGTTTTCAGCCGGACCCACTTGGAATTCATTATAGAATGCCATCAAGGAGTAGTACTACCCTTTCAAAAGATATTAAGATAAATACATAAAGTGGACCATGCTGTAGTAGGGAAGGGACTAAGACGTGCCAGAGTTTACTAATATTTTTCATACCCTTCACACAAAGTTGGGTATCAAGGATTCTAAGCTGAATTTGGTACTCAAATACCACGACTATCTACACAGGTACATCCAGGATGAGATGGAGTTCCTGGACATCTCCACGCTCAGTACGACATACCAATATGATGTCAATATCGAGCAGAAGTTTAAAGAGAAGAAGCGAGACTTTGGATCTGCAAATCCGAAGCAAGGGAAAGGTGCCCCAAAACCGCTGACTATGCCTATGACTATGCTATTGGGGCAGTCCTTACTCAACATGGGCATCCAATGGCATATCACAGTGAGACACTTTCAGACACAATCCGAAAGTATCCCACTTATGACAAAGAGATGTATTCCATTGTGCAGGCCTACCAACAATGGAAGCATTACATTTTGGGGAAGGAAATAGTCATCCACATAGACCATTGGCCCTTATAGTTCATATAGACCCAAGGGAATTTGCAGAATGATCTCCATCAGAAGTGGTCCACATACCTGCAACAAATCCATTTGAATATCAAGTATACGAAGGGTAGCACCAATAATGTTGTAGATTGCCTCAGTCGACCACCGATCATGGCGTTAAACATTGTGCTCAACTCTTGTGGGAATGAGACTTATGATTAACCACTTCTTTACAAAAGAAACCCAGAATTCGGCCACACGTACCAGACACTCTTGGAGGGTCAACATGTTCTATATTTTCACCTACACGATGCCCTGTTATGCCACCTAGGTCACCTTTGTGTTCCTTCAAGCGAGCATGCCAAGATGATTTAGGAAGCACACTACAGTCACACTGCTGGGCATTTTGGGGTCAAGAAAATGGTGGCAATATTGTAGAAGTATTTCTATTGGCCAAATCTTCGACAGGATGTCGGGAAGTACATCAGATCCTGCACTGCCTGTGCCATTGCCAAACCGACCATCAAGAAGAAATACCTCTATACTCCGCTGCCTACCCATAGTCAACCTTGGGAATCCATATCCATGGATTACATGTTGGTCCTTCCTTCTACTAAGCATGGAAACGACTATGTTTTTGTTGTCAATGATAGGTTCTTGAAGATGGCCATTATGGCGACCTGCAAGAACAATATCACAACAGAAGTCACTATTAAAATCTTCTTTGAATGAGTGTGGGTACACTTGGGGATCCCACAGTCTATCATCTCAGATCAAGACAATAAGTTCCTTAGTACATTTTAGTCCAATCCGTGGTTGATGTTGGACACCAAATTCACTAAGTCCACTGCCTTCCATCCCTAAATTGATGACCAGACAGAGGTTGTCAACAAGATGATCATGTTGGGTTGTGTTATATTCTTTCCACGTAGTTAACAGGGGGTTTGAAGGGCACCCGTAACCGCACTTTATGTGGTCCAGGGTAGCACCCTGGAAAATTTTAGTTTTGGACCCTATGTTAGGTTGGGTAGACCCACCTATGGTTTTGTGCATGATTTTCAGACATGCTTTTTGGACGTGATGGTTTTCAGTTCATGGTATTAGACGCGATGGTTTTGAATCCATGGTATTGGATGCTTAGGCATGTATAAATATGTATTGTAACATTGAACGGAACATAATGAAAAATCGAGCTGGTATTCCCGGTTTTGTGATCCAGGGGAAAATCTTTATGTATATGTGTTTTATATGTTATGATCTCACATTGTTTATTTTCTATGTTTTAGAATTCGTATGTAGGTAATTTCTATACCGGGTTAAAACCTACATTTGGTATCAGAGTTGTTTTGGCTTTAAGGGGACACCTTTGTTGTTGAGGGGTTTCGCTTAGGCTTGTGGTAGACCTTGTTCAGTGAGAGATCTGCAAGATCGATTCTGGTGGTGAAAGAAGATGGAGAGTAGTGGAAAGATAGAGATTAAGAAATTTAATGGTCAAAGTTTTGAGTTGTGGAAACTCGAGATGGAGGATCTGTGTTCGATCCGGGTACTAAAGCAACTGGAGTGTTCGATGAAGAATAAAAGAAGTTGGATCGGAAGGCAAAGAGCACAATACGATTATGTGTCTCAGATTCAGTATTGCTGAATGTATCAGGGGAAGCTACGGTGAAGGCTTTGTGGGACAAGTTAGGGAATTTGTACCAATCTATGTCTCTAGTGAATAAACTGTTCCTGTGGAAAAAGCTATATAACCTGAGGATGAAAGATGGAGACTCAGTGACAAAGAATCTGAATGCATTTAATACTATGGTAAGTTAGTTAGCATCTATCGATATTAAAATTTCAGATGAAGATAAGTACATCAGTTTGTTGTGTTCTCCACCAGATTCGTGGGATAGTCTAGTTATTGCATTAGGTAGCAATGCAATTGCCTTGCATTTTGATGAAATAGTCTCATCCTTGCTGACAGAGGAGATGAGATGGAAAAATATGGAGAGCCAAAATGGTGATGCCTTGTCTGTTTGAGGGTGGACCCAGAACAGAAACAAAAATAAGTCATCGAGTGGGAGATCTAAATCTCCAGGAAAACCCGTAAACTTGGTGTGCTAGAAATGTGGAAAGGAAGGGCACTACAAAAGGGACTATAAATATAAAGCTCCTGACAAAGGAAAGAGATCTGATGAGGCTCCTTCTGCAGAGGCGAAAACCACCTCAGATGAAGGTGGGGATGTGTACTTGGCTTCTTCAAGTACACATGCAGATCAT
>APFE031735968.1:15822-39273 GCA_000404065.3 Pinus taeda | reverse complement strand
ATCTTTATTGGGTATAAGGATGGTTTAAAGGGTTATAAGCTTTGGAACCCAGTCACATGGAAGGTTGTGTATAGCTGAGATGTGGTGTTCAGAGAGGTGAAAGATGTTATTAAACATGAATTCCAACGAAAGGAACCTAAAAAGATAGAGTTTTAGCTAAAGGAGGAAGAATCAGACTCTATAGCAGAGGAGGAATCAAAAGATGAAGAGCCACAAACTCTGGCTGTGAGAATATCAGTTCGAGAAAGAAGGTAGCCTAAAAGGTATAGTCCATCTGCTTTCTGTTCAAATTTTTCTTTATCTATCACTGACGATGATCCTAGAACCGTGAAGGAAGCAGTAGATTCAGAGGATGGAAAACTCTGGAAAAAGGCCATGGTTGATCAAAAGGCATCTTTACACAAAAATGAGGATTGGGATCTGGTGGAGTTGCTGGCTGGAAGGAAACACATTGGCAGCAAATGGGTGTTCAAAAAGAAGACAAATGCAAAAGGAAAAGTGGAGAAATACAAAGCTTGGTTGGTAGCAAAAGGTTATTCCCAGGTGCCAAGAATTGATTTTGGTGATATTTTTTCTCTTGTTGCCAAGGTAACTTCTATTATATTACTTTTATCTATTGCTGCTAGTTTTGATTTTGCAGTAGAATAGATGGATGTGAAGACAACATTTTTCTTCACGGGGATCTGGAAGAGGAGATCTACATGAAACAACCTGAAGGCTTTGCGGTGAAGGGTAAGAAATAACTGGTATGCAAGTTAAAGAAGTCTATGTATGGGTTAAAACAGACCAAGGATGTGGTATCAGCGATTTGATACATTTATACAAGGACTTGGCTTCACCAGAAGCAAAGTAGATCACTGTGTGTATTTTAAATTAATTGGTGACTGTGTTTTTTATCTGGTCTTGTATGTGGATGATATGTTGCTGGTTGGAAATGACAAAGAAATTATCCAAGATTTGAAGACCCAATTGTCCTCCCAATTCAACATGAAAGATCTTGGTGCTACAAACTATATTTTGGGCATGGAAATTAAAAGAGATCGGGCAAAGGGGAAGATCTGGTTAAACCAGAGGAAGTATGTCGAGACAATACTGTAGAGGTTTAATATGTAGGATAGTAAACCGGTGAAGGTTCCTATTCTTGTAGGTGTGAGGTTATCTGCTGAACAATGTGCCAAGACACAAGAAGAGGAAGAGGACATGTCTCGTGTCCCATATGCAAGTGTAGTATTTAGCCTGATGTATGCAATGGTCTGTACTAGACCAGACATTGCACATGCATTGCGAGTATTGAGCAAGTTTATGTCAAAACCAGGAAAGTTGCATTAGACAACAGTGAAGCGGGTTTTTAGGTATTTGCGTGGCACTAGTGATTATGGTCTGTGTTACCAAGGAAGACTAGGATTGGATAGAGTTTTCGATATTCATGGCTTTGTTGATGCTGACTGGGCTGGAGATCTGGATTAGAGAAGATCTATAAGTGGGTATGTGTTTAACCTATTTGGAGGTGTAGTCAGTTGGATGAGTAAGAAAAAATCTGTAATGGCACTATCAATTATAGAGGTATAATACATGGCAGCGACTCATGCAAGCAAGGAAGCAATTTGGTTGCAGAGATTGTGTTCAAGTATGGGGTTAGTACAAGAAGATATAAGGATAGATTGTGATATCCAAAGTGCAATTTTCTTGGCAAAGAACCGTGCATATCATTCAAAGACAAAGCACATTGATATTCAGTATCACTTTGTGAGGGATATGATAGAAGGCAAAAAGGTGTTGCTGGTAAAGGTGGACACATTGAAGAATACTGCAGATGTATTGACAGAATCTGTGAGCTCTAAGAAGTTCTCTTGGTGTAGAGAGACAATGGGCATTTCAGGGTTGGGAAAATGACTAAGCTCTCTTGTGGCCCCTTGTGGAAAGAATACAACAAGTGGGAGAATGTTGGGTTGTGTTATATTCTTTCCACATAGTTAACAGGGGGTTTGAAGGGCACTTGTAACCCTACTTTATGGGGTCCGGGGCAGCGCCCCAGAAAATTTTGGTTTTGGACCCTATGTTAGGTTGGGCGGACCCAGCTAAGGTTTTGTGCATGATCTTCGCACATGTTTTTTGGACGCGATGGTTTTCGGTCCATGGTATTGGACGTGATGGTTTTCGGTCCATGGTATTGGATGCTTCGGCATGTATAAATATGTATTGTAACATTGAAAGGAACATAATGAAAAATGAAGCTGGTAGTCCCGGTTTTGGGATCTAGGGGAAAATCTCTATGTATATGTGTTTTATGTGTTATGATCTCGCAGTATTTATTTTTTGTGTTTTAGAATTCATATGCAGGTAATTTATGTACGGGGTTAAAACCTACATATTGTACACATTTTGCGCATGTACAACTCAAAATATCCACACACATGGGATGAGAGCCTCCCCTATGTTCAAAATAGTTATAACTAGGCTCTCCACAACTCGACTGGCCAAAACCCTTTTGAGGTGGGCCTAGGCTTCCAGCCACTATGTCCCATTGATGTGGCCATGCCATTTGTAGCTACTTAGGCATATTTGGCTCATGTCTAGTCTGAAACAGATAAGGAAAACAACTTCATTGAGCACACCCAACATATCTGCCAATAGGTCCACAACATTCTGGAGAAATCAAATGCTAAGTATGAGCAGCGACATGATCAACATTGGGTGCCACACAAATTTTAGGTGGAAGACAAAGTCTGGTTGCATTTGTAAAAGGAACACCTTACCGGAGCCTATCAGAAACTCAAATCACTCTGATATGGTCCTTACACCATTACCAAGGATGTGGGAGATAATGCATTTGAGCTCAACATTCCCCCATTCCTTGGCCTGAATCCATTGTTCAATGTGGATCACCTTCAGCCATACTTTCCACCATTACTATACACATCTGATATTGCAGAACAACTCACACCAACAAAGTTAAATCCCGATTGCATGGAACAAGCTAAAACTGATCAGATCATGGACATGTAGATCAAACACACTCACCAGCAGAAGATCCAACTATATCGAGCTGTCAAAGCAGGCCAACTCCTTCACCAGGGCAAGTGGCTCACCAAGGGCCAAGTTTAGCAAACGTTTCCTCATCTCATGGAGAAACTCAACGCAATTGGGACCATTGCTTCCTAAGGGGGGAGGAATGATCCAGGTGGATATTGGTGGCCACCCACCAATTCCACTTGGACCCCCACCATTTTTTCTTTCAATTTTTCAGTTTCCTTAATTGTAGTACAATTTACTATTTTTAGTAGTTTTTCGGGTCCTGAACTTCCAGAGTTGTTTTGAGGACCTAAATGATGTTTTTTGGGGAAAATGGGAGCAACATGGGTCCATGGACTGATGTTTCTCATCCCAAAGTTGTATTCCTTAGATATATCTTTCTAACAAGGTATTGTGCGCATCAAACGAAGATCGTATGCCAAAGTTACAACCCCGAGAAGTTGAGGTACCAATTTACCCAAAACGGGGCCCATAATTTGGTGCTTCATCTCCTAGGGTTAGGTTTTTGGAAGTTTAGGCTCTTCCATTATTTCTCAACAACAAATAGGCCTTCGAGCCTCATTTTAAGACAAGTTAGAGGCATGTAGACACCACATCTCTCCTGAGAGATAAGCTACCATCGCCCGAGCTAGTTTATTTCCATTTCTGTTTGTAAGCATATTTTAGTATTTTACATTAATGAAATGAAGTATTATTTCTGTTGCATCTATGTATTTATGATTATCTCTGTAATTTGTTGCATTCTTGTTTAAACCCAGATCATGCAAAGGGGATCTAGGGGGTTCCGACAATGATCTTTAGGAGCCCCCCTTGGCGGGGGATTGGGGATAGTGCCCCCGAAGCTAAAAATATATGTAAAATTGCCTTGTAAAATGTTGTAATTACGTAGTCAATTTGGGCCATTCATTAGGTGGATATCTAACCGTAGAAGTTATGTTTAATTTAGGGTTTTTTGTCCTAGAAGGAAACCCTTCGCTATATATGAAGGAATTGTATTTCGTTTATGTAGATCTATATTCTGAGTGAGAAAGAAAGAGGAGATTGTGTGAAAGAAAAGAGGGAATTACTATGGATTTGATGTAGGTTGTATCTCTTCAGTTTGTTGGATAACATAAAAGGAAGGATTGGATGTTTCTCCGTGGACATAGCCCAAATTGGGTGAACCACGTATATATGTGTCTCTCTTGTTTTATGTGTTTATATTTCTGCAATATATTTATGTGTTCCATTTCTCTGTAATATATAATTTTCTAACAATTGGTATCAGATTCGAAGGTCTATTTGGCTAATAAACTCACAGGAGAGAAGGGTTCCTAGTTCGAGTGAGAGCAATAGTGGAAGATGGTAGGTTTAGGGTTGAAAAATTTAACGGACAAAACTACTAGCTACAGAAGATGTAGATGGAAGATTATCTGTATCAGAAAGATCTGTACCTACCATTGAGCAAAAAGAAAAAGAAGCCTACGAGTATGATAGACATAGAATAGGATATTCTCGATAGAAAGGCACTTGGAACGATACGATTGTGCCTAGCGGCATTGGTAGCATTTAATATTTCAAATGAAACAACAACAGAGGGTTTAATGAAGGCATTGGCCAAACTATATGAAAAACCCTCAGCCTAAAATAAGGTATTTCTTATGAAGTGTTTATTTAATATGAAGATGTCAGAAGGTGGATCTGTTGTAGATCATTTAAATGAATTTAATACATTTACTGGTCAGTTAGTTTCTGTAGGGGTAACTTCTAATGATGAAGTTAGGGCTCTGTTATTTCTATTCTCATTGATAGAAAGTTGGAATGGTTTAGTTATGGCCATTAGTAACTTTGTCTCTGGGACTAGTACTTTAAATTTTGATGATATTGTTAGTGCAATCCTTAGCGAGGAAATGCGAAGGAAAAGCTCCATTGAGACATCAGGTAAGGCTTTGACTGCAGATACTAGGAGAAGAAAAATGGAAAGAGGAAAGAGCCCAAGACATCAAAGTAAGTCAAGAAAAGGCAAATAAGTCTAGATCGGGGATAATGTGCTCGAAATGCGGGAAGAAAGGACACCTGAAGAAAGACTACAAGTCTCGAAAGGGAAAATAAGGAGATGCGCAACAAGAAAACAATCATGAAGCGCATGTGATAGGTGATGTGTTGCAAGATGCTTTGATTCTTTCATTAGAAAATATTCTTGATGCTTGGGTGGTAGATTCAGGGGCCTCATTCTATGCCACACCTGATAGGAAAAATTTTCACGATTATGTTCAAGGATATTTTGGACAGGTTTGATTGGGTGATGATAAACCTTGTAAAATCGTTGGAATGGGTATAGTTTTCATAAAATGGAAGAATGGAAAGAAATGGCTATTGAAGGAGGTAAGGCATGTTCCAGATTTGAATAAAAAAACTGATTTTAATAGGGCAGTTGGGAGGTGAAGGTTGTGTAACTACTTTCACAGATAAAACCTCGAAGGTCACTAAAGGAGCCCTAGTAATAGAAAAAGGAGAACAGGTTGGTACATTGTATTTATGCAATGGTATTTCTAATTCTGTTAATGCTTTAACCTCTATAGGAGATGATATGACATTGTGGCATCATAGACTTGGGCACATGAGTGAGAAGGGGATGCAAATTCTTCACTCAATAAATTTTTTGCCAGATTTGAATCATGTTGATTTAAGAATCTATGAGAATTGTGTTTATAGAAAATAGAAGAGAGTCAGATTCCTCAGATTCAAGAAAGAAAAGAAGAGTGAAAAATTAGAGTTTGTGCATACAGATGTATGGGGACTTTCTCAAGTATCATCTCCCGGTGGCTCTCGTTATTATGTTACTTTTATTGATGATGCAACTAGAAAAACCTGGATTTATTGTATTTGAAATAAATTTGATGTATTTCATACTTTCAAGAAATGGAAAGATTTGTTTGAAAATGAGACAAAAAAAATGTTGAAGTGTCTCAGATCAGACAATGGAGGTGAATATTGCAACAAAGAGTTTGGTAGGTACTATCCAGAGAATGGAATTCGCAGAGAGAAGACAATTCCAAGAACACCACAGGAAAATGGTGTGTCAAAAAGGATGAACAGGACAATCATGGAGCGTGCAAGGTGCATGAGATTACATGTAGGATTTGCTTTAAAATTTTGGGCATATGTTGTAGATATTGTTGTTTATCTAATAAACAGATGGCCTTCAAGTTCCTTGTATAGTGGTATTCTAGAGGAGGCATGGACAGGTAAAAAGGTAAACTACTAATTTTTAAAAACTTTTGGTTGTGAAGCCTTTGTCCACATTAGTAAAGAAAATAGAATAAAGCTTGAGGAAAAATAAAAGAAATGTACCTTTATTGGATATGGTGTTAATGATTTTGGTTATCTCTTTTATGATTATGAAAAAAACAAAATCATTAGAAGCATAGATGTCATATTCAATGAAAAGGTTTTGTATAAGGATCAACTGTACGAAAAGAAACAAGAAAAAGAAAATAGAGAATACACAGTGCTTGATGAGATGATAGAAAAAGTGATGGTGCCTGAAAATCATAATGATCAACAACCAGAACAAAAACAACAACCACAACAACAACAAGCATCCCAAACAGCTGAAAGTGGTGTTAGAACATCTACTAGGATAAGTAGACCCCCTAAATGATACTCTCCTCCATTATGTTATGTATTGTTGACTGATTCTAGTGAACTAGAATGTTATGAAGAAGTAGTGCAGGTAGAAACTAGGAAGAAGTGGGAGCAAGCCATGAAAGAAGAGATGGACTCCTTAGTACATAACCATACTTGGGACTTAGTCAGGTTTCCTGCAAGTAAAACAACATTACAGAATAAATGGTTTTACAGGTTGAAGGAAGAAGATGGAGGTAGAAAAAGGTATAAAGCTAGACTTGTAGTGAAGGGGTTTACACAGAAAAAGGGTATCGAATTTGATGAGATATTTTCTCTTGTTGTTAAAGTGACTTCAATCATAACCATTTTAAGTCTAGTAGTAGCTAAAGATTTGCATCTTGAGCAGTTAGATGTAAAGATGGCATTTCTCCATGGGGATTTGGAGGAAGAGATATATATGCAATAGCCATAATGATATGAGGTAAAAGGGAAGGAGAAGCTAGTGTGCAGGTTCAAGAAGATCTTGTATGGATTAAAACAGGCTCCAAGGCAGTGGTATCTAAAATTTGACATGTTTATGTTTGAACAAGGTTATACTAGATGTCACTCTGATCATTGTGTTTATCTCAAAAGGCAAAATGATGGCAGCTATATTATATTGTTACTGTATGTAGATGACATGTTTGTTGCAAGTTTTTTAACATGCAGGAAATAAATGTGCTCAAAAGAAAATTGGAAAACTCATTTGAAGGATTTGGGTGCTGCAAAACAAATCCTTGGTATGAGAATAACTAGAGACAGGAAGAATCGGAAATTAACATTGTCCTAGAGTGAGCACATAGAAAAGGTGTTGAAACAATATAATATGCAGAATGCAAAACTAGTTAGTATACCTTTGGCTATCCATTTCAAACTAAGTAAGGAGGTGTGTCCCAATACTCAGGAAGAAATGGCTAATATGTCTAAAGTTCAATATGCATCAGCAATTGGAAGCTTAATGTATGAAATGGTATGCACAAGGCCTGATATTGCACATGCAATGGGAGTTGTAAGCAGGTACATGAAAAATCCAGGAAAATAACATTGGATGGTGGTGAAGTGGATTCTCAAGTGTTTGAGAGGTACCACAAATCAAGCATTATGCTTTGGTGGTTCAAACATTGCTCTATAAGGATATGTTGATGTAGATATGCTAGGTGATAGACATAATAGGAGGAGCACAATAGGGTATGTGTTTACTGTAGGTGGAATAGCTGTCAGTTGGGTTTCAAAACTACAAAGTGTTGTTGCACACTCAACAACGGAAGAAGAGTATGTTGCCACTACAAACGCTAGTAAAGAAATGGGTAAGAATTATACCTACCATATCTGCATCAACATATCCCTGTAGAGAAATTTTTGAACCACCAAAGCATAATGCTTGATTTGTGGTACCTCTCAAATACCTGAGAATCCACTTCATCACCATCCAATGTTCTTTTCCTGGATTTTTCATGTACCCGCTTACAACTCCCATTGCATGTGCAATATCAGGCCTTGTTCATACCATTTCATACATTAAGCTTCCAACTGCTGATGCATATGGAACTTTAGACATATCATCCATTTCTTCCTAAGTCTTCAGACACACCTCCTTAATTAGTTTGAAATGGGTAGCCAAAGGTATACTAACTAGTATTTCATTCTGCATATTTTATTGTTTCAACACCTTTTCTATGTGCTCACTCTAAGACAATGTTCATTTTCAATTCTTCTTGTCTCTATTTATTCTCATACTAAGGATGGTTACAAAGGTTTCTGGATGAATTGGGTAAGAAGCAGGAGTTGGGCAGGTTATACAGTGACCACCAGAGTGTCATAAATCTTACAAAGAACTCTGCATTTCATTCCAAGACAAATTATATGCAGCTCAAGTATCATTTCATACGGTTAGTGTTGGAAGATGGATAGTTGAAACTGGAAAAGGTACACACTAGTCAGAATCCTGTAGATATGTTAACAAAAGTTTTAACCAGGGAGAAACTAGGATTTTTCTCGGTTTCAATTGGTATTCAAGTATGATGATGAAGATGAGAAAAAACTAGGTCCAAAGTGGAGTCATTGTCCAGCAAATGAAGCATCAATGGAGTTGTTATAATCAGTCTCCAAGTGGGATATTGTTGGGTGTGGAGCCTAATTATCTTCTTTTTTTAGAGGTATCACTGCATTGGACCCTAGTTTGTAATGTGGTGTCAACATCGCCCGTAATATTTGTGCTACAAGGGGGGTCCATGGGGGGTCGATAGTGATCTTTAGGACCCCCCCTTGGTGGGGGATCAGGGGCAACACCCCCGAAGCTAAAAATAGATGTAAATTTGCCTTGTAAAATGTTGTAATTTCATAGTCAATATGGGTCGTTCATTAGGTGGAGATTTGACAATAGAAGTTATGTTTAATTAAGGGTTTTTTCCCTAGAAGGCAATCCCTCGCTATATATGAGGGAATTGTATTACATCTATGTAGATATTTATTCTGAGTGAAAAAGAGAGAGGAGATTGTTTGAGAGTGAAGAGGGAATTACAACGGATCTATTGTAGATTGTATCTCTTCAGTCCGTTGGATAATATAAAAGGAAGGATTGGTTGTTTCTCCATGGACGTAGCCAAAATTGGGTGAACCATGTATATCTGTGTCTCTCTTGTTTTATGTGTTTTCTGTGTTTATATTTCTGCAATATATTTTATGTGTTCCATTCATCTGTAATATATAATTTTGTAACATTAAGTTTCAATTTCGGTGAATGTCAACTGACAAATATGAGGATCCTATATATTGGATAAATGTTGTAACCAATTTTTGAGGAAAAACATGCGGGAAAATGATTTTGTATGAAGTGTGCTTGATGTTTGCACTAGTTGGGAAGCACATGGGTGTGATTAGAGGAAAGTAACCAAATATCAAAGAAATAAGGGGCACCCTAAAAGTTAAAAATTTTAAGGGTGGTTGTTACCATGTCAACAAAGGATGTTGTTAGCACATCTCTTACTCTATTCCATGTTGGAAATTAAAAAGGCCAAAATAGAGGCCCATAAATGGAAGAAAATTACAAATAAGAAAGGAGTGGGGAAGATTTCAAGACTGTAAAATCAAATCAATCAACTCAAGGAGGATATTTTGGTTCTTAGAAATCAGGAATAAAATAATAGGGAGCAATTGGAAAGAGAACCTATAGCTCAAACAACAACTAGAATAAGTAAAAGGGATAATATTAGCCAATAATAATAATACCACGTACATGAAGGATTCTCTAGGGGTCATGACACATTTTTCCTTAGATTTAATCTAATGTAGGAATCCAACTAAGACCTATGCACTTTTTTTGAGGGAAAAATGGTATAAGTATAATATTTTAATTTAGCTCAATAAGGGGAATTCCATGTCCAAAAACTTAAATAATTTATTAGGGATTTCCAATGTAGTAGCTTGGAGGAATAATCTAGGTTGTGAAATTTTTTCCTCTAGAACCTAGTGTTATTATAATCATCCTCTTGGGGCCCAAATCCCTACGTGAGGGATGTGAAACTTACGGCCTTGGAATCCTATTTAAGGCATGACGAAATAAAGGAAGGAGAGGTCAAGAAACAATTCAAGGAATAATTTTATACCCCTCTATGGATTAGGGTAGAAGATCCTAATCCTAGAACAATAATAATATTTCATGATATTTTTTCATAAGACCAACAAGTAGCTCCAATATGTAAATAGACGAAAGAGGAATCCATCTTGTCCTACTAAGACATGATGATCTTGTTAGGGGATGAAACTACACAAGCTTGTCATAGAAGGTGGTAAGAACTACCCTATATCTTTCTTGGAACCACTAATAGGCCCATTCCCTATGTTTGTACAAATAAAATTATCAACAAGATTCATGTGCATCAACTTTTTAGTCCATTAACGGGAGGTCTTTAAAATTTATTGGTCAGGAAGAGTCTCGGGATTTGGTTTTATTAAATATTTTTTTAATCCATCTTTTCTTGAAATAAATGGAGGAAGGAAATCGAATTTCAACCACTGGTATGCTATTGTTAGTTTCATAACTATTGGATGGATCTAGAGACTGATCACCCGATTTCCTTACATAGAATGAGAAAAGAAAGGTGTTTTCACCTTTTATGATTATCCCAAATCATTTTAGACACATGGCGATGTTTGATTGGAAAAATTCATTTTTATTTTAAAAAAATTAAACTTAATTCCCAATGATTTCAATTTTTTTTTCCATCATTCTCATATGTATAACACATGGGCCAATGGTCTTCATCCACTTGGATGCCAGTTGCATTGCTTGATGGTATACATGATTGCTAATTCATTTATGTAGTTGTCTATTGTGGTGCTCCATTGTCTAGTGATGGTCCCACCACTACATCAAGAGGTGATTTTGAAGGGGAGGTCATCTCTCCATTTTGGAAACTCCCGAGGGGGGAATATGATTCCTCTTATTAACTATCAGACATTATAAGGCCTCCAACATAGTTCTTCAACCATGGATCTATAAAAAACTAGAAATGCACCAAAGAAATTGCAAGAGTGTTAAAGAAGGGATGGAAAGGGTGAAAAAGTACCCTTATTTAATATTTATTAAGTAAATTTTATTTTATAGCTATGGAATACTGTAAAATTCTACCTAATTCAAACTCCACATTAAAGTTACAACATTGGATCCATGGGGACATCATCTCCTTTAGAGATGCTAAGAACCATAACAAAGTGCCTTCATGTGGAGCTATGGATTCAAATGTTGTAAGAAAAACTATCAAACCAGACACTATAAATAAAATTAAAATTGATATTTACAATGAAGAATGAAATTATAACCCTTACAAAACCCTTATTGTTCTTTATAATTGTATGAAATGTTTCATATGCTTCATGTTTTTGGGAAGTGATAGAGCTTCTTCATCTAGAATCTATAAAATAAATGTGTTGTCTCCTTTAGCTTTGGCAATCTCAAAAGGTCCAAGCCACAGGTTTAAAAAAAATCATGTTTTCCTTTATGAGTATCCCATTTAAGTACTAGATCTCCCTGATTAAATTCTATTTCCCTGTATTTTGTATCAAACATTCTTTTCATCTTATCTTGATATTGCCTTAGTTTTACCTGGAATTGCTTAATCCCTTGTTTAAGTTCTATTATCTAATGCATGTTCCTCATAAATTCATTTGGTTCTTCATATGAACTTTGAAATTTTCCATTACAGGAAAGGCCAACTGAGTAGAAAAAATTGCATCAGCCCTATATACCACTTGGAAGGGTGGTTTTCCTACTGATCTCTTGGTAGAAACCTAGTTGGCCCAAACTGCATATTTTAGGTGGACATCCCAATTTCTTTTATGATCTGATAATACCTTTTTTTATTATTTTAACTAGGCTTTATTTGAAGATTCAACTAAACCATTTCCTATAGGATAATAAGTAGTGGAAGGACTAAGGAAAATATGGTACTTTTGGAAAAAATTAAGTATTTTCATCGACTTAAAAGCCTCGACATTATCTATAATTAATTCCTTTGGGAAACCAGGCCTAGATAAAATATTTTCTTCAAAGAACTTGATCACTATTGTGTCAATTGTAATATTGGTTGGAAGTACCTCCACCCACTTTATAAAGTAGCCTATAGGAGTTAGGATCCACTTATGTTGATTACTTGATGGTGAATGAATTCCTTCTATGATATCCAGACCCCACTAAATAAAAGGTGTTT
Source organism: Pinus taeda (assembly GCA_000404065.3). Taxonomy (NCBI): domain Eukaryota; kingdom Viridiplantae; phylum Streptophyta; class Pinopsida; order Pinales; family Pinaceae; genus Pinus; species Pinus taeda. Next base: position 26,884 of record APFE031735968.1, on the reverse strand, counting down.
CCACCAAGACTAGAATTAATGGGAGTTGTTTTTTCCCCTACAAATATTTGGCACTAAACACAACCTCTAAATTTGGCACTTACTTGGGAAACGAGTTTGGGCTAGTAAAATCCTACTCTTAAAATTTTATGAGCTATAGCTCTCTAGGAAAAAATTCCACCAAATGCTCCTTTATGAAAATCATCAACGAATCCATCTATTTCATCTTTAGTCAAATATAGTGGTAGCATACCCATTAGATCCTTCCAATACAAATTTTCATTTAGAGTAAAAAAATTAATAACTTGGAGCTTCAAAAATATCAGTTTATTTTTGTTGGGTTCTAGTTGACATTGAAAATTTTATAGATAGAATATGATGTGCTTATACCACACTAATGAAAATAAGTGTTCTTTCACCCTTAGAGAAGGTTCTTGTTTGTTCTTCTCTGATGGAGATCATAAAATCCGCATGATTGAATTAATTCCTAAAACCCTGTAAATGGACTCAGCTAATATTTTAGCTAGTCATTGTCCTTTGATTAATTTGGTTCATTTGACTTCTAAATCAAACTCTTGAATTTTGGCAGTCCATTTTTCTCTTTTACCATTGCTATCAAATTGAGTCAAATTTGTCATACATGTGTTATTAGGTACATATGAAATTATTATCAAATGCATGGCATAAGTCCTAAAAGACTTAAGATCTTGAACTAGTGCATATGCTTACTTTTCCATGATGGCATGTTTTAACTATGTATCTCTCATAGTATTAATGAAAAAGGCTATAGGCTTTTCAATATTATCCTCATTTTTCTACAATAGGACTGATGTAATGCTTGAAGCAGAAGAAAAATAAAATATACTAAATGACTTACCATAGTCTAGACTAGCTAGAATTGGAGCTTCACTCAACACCCTTTTAATCCAGAGGAAGGATTTTCTTGCATGTGGTGTCCACTTTACATCGTGGTCTTTTTTGAGCATATTAGTTATGTATCTATTTATTTCTGCATACGTTGGGACAGATCTTCTTAGAAAATTAATTTTTTCGAAAAATGAACATATTTTCCTTTTTGTTTTAGGGAAAACTAATAACCTTTATTGTTAACACCCTTCCTAGATCTATTTTAGCTCCTCCTTTGGAAACAATGTGTCCTAATAATTTTCCATTTCATAGAAAAGGGAGACTTCTTTGGATTGAGGGAAATTCTAGATTTTTTACATTTTTGGAATGTTTGGTAGAGATTATTTAGATGTGAAAAAAATGAATTGGAAAAAATTGTAATGTCATCAAAATATATTACAATAAATTTAATTTTTCTCGCCAAAAAAATCAAGGGTCATAGCTCTTTGAAAGTCCATGCATGCATTCATCATATCGAATGACATCTTAGCATACATAAAAGTACCCCACGGAGTAATCAATGTGGTCTTCATCTTGAACTACTATCTCATTATAACTTGAAAGTCCTTCATTCGAAGAAATTTTGGTTGCACCAATCACCCTTTGAAAAAGGTAGTCCATCTTTGGAAGTGGGTAGTTATCTTTTAGTGAGGTCCTAGTTAAGTTCATAAAGTCAACACAAAATCTGATCTCACCATTTTCTTCGTGATAAGAACCAAATTTTCTACCCACTTTAAATATCTCAAGGGAACTATAAGGTTAGCATCTAATAATATCTCCCCTTGTTTCTATATTGCTGGAAATAGAATAAGGTTAATTTTCCTAGGCTTCTAATTAAAAGGATTTGATCTAGATTTCAATGGAATTTTATGTTGGATAATAAATGTATCAGAAGTCTTTAAGTATTCCTATTTCCAAGAAATACACCTATATATTGTTCAAATAATCGTATGTACATTTCTTACACCTCTTGTGGTAACAACTTGACTATTTTTACAAATTTGGATTCCTATATTGATCCAATATTGTAGTCTTCTATTTCTTATCTTTGGTCATTTGGAAATGAGTTGATGGTATGTCATTTTGATTGAAAAGCCTTTCCAATGGTACCATTCCTCTTGGAATAATTTTTTTTTTCAATTACACAATTTTATGATAAGTTATTGTATCATGCCATTCTTATTTTGGATTTGATAATTGATCCTCATATTCCTAATCTAATTCCTGATCAATACATGTAGAAAAAAAACTCATTTATCACCTCCATAAATATCTTAATTTTCTAATTGCCTTCAAACACTTTCCAATACATGAAATTATCAAGGATGGTGGTTGATATCTGACCTCTACTTAATAATGTAATTGTGGACTAGCTAGAGTTTTGAAGGTACTAACTCACATACCTAAAGACTATGCTAGATGTTTGTGTTCCCTTAGAATCATATTTATGTTAAATTCCTAGAAGAATTTTTTTACAACATCTCATGCCTCATTTTTGTAGGATCGTAGCCTTGGATGTTTCACGAATTGCCTAAGGATTTTTGTCAGCACTTTCGTGTACTTTAGTTTGAAGATCCAAAAAACTAGATGAAATTCCAATATCTTTGGGACAGATTCGAATATTGCTTTCACAAATCATTCTATCCCAAAATGAAGTTTAATTTCAAACCCTACTCAACATACTTCGGTGATGGAGCTGTGCAATCACAAGTGGACATAGTTGTTATCACAAGTGATTGTCTGCCTTCTCCTCGTCAAATAGCTCCACCACCGCAAAGTGACGTGGGAGAACATGCACACATGTTTGTTCAACTGCCACATCCTCCCATCATCACTTCTCTCAATTTTCGCACAGATTTGGTTGGGAAGACCATGGCTTGTCACATGCATTTGTTACCTCATACTCCATCTTCACGTTCTATTGATCCTATGGGTTGCATTGTCTTGTGTTCTTCCATTCTGGACTCTACACCTATTGTGAATTAGCATCAAGTAACCGACGGAGTTGTTGTTTCACAACCAACTTGCACTATCATTTATGATGATTATGATTGGGAACCTCAACATTGACCTAAGGCAAAGGATGATCTCCTTCTATCCGTGCCTCCTCCACTTTTTCCTGACATCTTTGGTGATTCTGTTATCTCTAATTTTCCTTGTGTCAATCCATCCATGGATGCATCTACTACTAATCATTCGTAGAACACACCCGATGTCAGCCCATCATTCGACAACGGAGAGGACAAATTCTTCGTTGAAAATCCACTTGATTTTTCATCTGTTTTTTCCATAAATGCAAAGGGTGAACATTCTTGCTCCTCATCTACCCCCTCTTTTTATTTATATGATCATGAGGATGTCGATGAACTTATTGATTTTTTTTATTGTAGTTGTCATGATCTATGTACTCCTATAGATGATCATGATGTTGATTCTATCATTATTAACCCTTCAAATCCACCTGTTTATGATTATCTATATGTTGATGAAGTCGAGACCTCTCAGGTTGTTGAGGCACCTTAGCCCGAGCTGATGGTTATGTCAGGCCCTCGCTGTCCTGAGGTTGGTTTCACTTCTGATCAGGAAATTGTTGAAACACCCAAGGCTCGTTGTCACTCATTTGTATGCATTGAAGATCAATCCAACACACTAATTAAGCTTCCTCCACTTGAACTACATGATCCCATCACTCATGCATTGGAGGAATCACACAGCAAGTAGACTTGCGCGACATAAGTTGTCTATCTTTCAAACATTTTCTTGCATGTCACAGTCAAGAGAGTGCATATGCTTGACATTTTCACGTAGTGTAGCACAACACCATGGCAAATCCACAAAATTCATGTCATGCATTTTCACTTTTTTTCTTTTCTGTGGACGCATTTAAACTTGAAGTGTGTTTGTCGTCATTGTTTCATGTTTGTTGGCTCGTGCGACTGTTTTGTTCACAAACCATGCCTTAACGAACACGGGTCAACCAATGCGTTGGTGGCTGCATTGGAAATATCACTTCACATTATCTGACCCATGCACCTTTAGCTAAGAAGTAGGAGTAGTGTTTTATTTGCTTTCATGCATGTTCACATTCTTGCTTGGTTTGTTTTTTTTCTTTCCTGCTTTCTTTGCTTACTTTCTTTTCTTTCACATTCGCTTCTACTTTTCGCTTTATTGTTTGTTTGCTTGTTTACATTCATAGGTTAGTTTTGAATGGAACCGTGTGCAACTCTTGAAACAAGTAGGGTAAAGTACAAGAGGACTTGTGCAATTATCAATACTTGGTTATATGTCATCATGTCTCTATATGAAGAACTTGTTTTCTTCATCCCATGATACACCAATGGAAAATACATTATGTTCAAATTGAACCTTGATGAAAACACAATGCTTGCATGCTAACTAGTACCACCTACTCTAGTCGGTTGTTTTGGGTTAACCCTTGTTAGCCCAGTCAAGTAGAGTAAGGTGAGGGGGGAAACCTTAACAAGTATGTCAAAGGTATATACAAAATAATTCTCTGAAGGAACAACCTCTTCTACTCTCAATAATTCAGGATCCCTCTTCCACCTCTTAAATGAATAAGTGTTATGCACAATTTTTGAAAAATGAGAAAAAAATTACTGAAAATGTGAAAATTTTGTAAAATGAATAAGGCAAAAGAAGAGAAAGGCTTCCTACGCAGAGAGGTGGCGCAAGTAACTCCGTCAGGGTACTGACCAGGCTCGCTGGTAGCGAAGCAATGCTTGTGTTCCTACATGACTTCGTTGGGGTACTGTCTAGGCCTACTGGCAGCGGAGAAACACCATAGATGAAACTTAAACTCTGACTATCATAATGCTTGTGTACCAATATATCCATCATCCCCAATTGAAACAACTATGTTGACTTGGCTTGGAATGTGCGCCGACCGACCAAGAGCATGGCAGGTGCTCTATCTTCCAATCAAGATAGTGTGGAAACCAAGATGATCTAAGAATTAAACAATACTTTTGGAGGAGTTAGACTTTCTTTTCAAAAAACAAGGTCCATTTAGAGCATTGGAATTCTACCAGTGTGTCACCAAGTGTTGTAGCAGCTACAACCACCCTACAAAATTTTTCCTTAGCTTCATTTTGGAGCCTCCCCACCAACCATCCTTAGCAGCACGTCTTGCACTTTCTAAGTACATATGCTTTAACAAATTTTCAGTGGCTCACAAACCTGTGTTGGTCAACTTGTTTGCCTCCCACCCGCAGGCTAACACTTAGGGACTTAGCCATTTTCTAGTTGTGATGATCACCTAGGAAATTACAGAATTTTGGAGGGGAACTAGCCTTCCCTCTGGAAATTTCCCAGTCCATCTGGGCTACCTGTTGGGCTCCATAAATGTGCAATCCAACTAGGTAGACATCCCTCTTAAAATTGCACAATGCATCCCAATGCTGGGCTTCATCTCAAAATTTGCACAATTCTGACTGACAGCCCGGGATTCAATCCAAAAATTGCACAATGCATGAGGGATAGCCAGACTTACTCAACCCATAAACTACATAATTGTCATTTTCAGGTTTGCAAACAGTTGCATGTGCTCCCAGATTGACCGATGCCCTCCAGGACTGACCAATCTTGATTTGCATGCATAGGTTACTTTTTATCGAAAAATCAAAAAACAAAAAACATCCCTAGATTTTAGGGATCCATTTTTAGCAGTAGGAGGTTACATGAAAATTATGTTTTAGAAACCTCCCATCAACTATCACTTTTTCCTAGATTTGTGGCATGCATGTCATAAGCCTTGATCTTATCAAAAATAATTTATTTGACATTGCAGCACTCATTCCTCACATCGATATTAGAGCTCTGACATGCCACACCGCATCTAGGAGCATTCATCACGTTCCGCTCATATTTTTATGGGTAAGTCTGTTTTTCATGTCTTTCGCTGCTTTTCTGTTGCTTTTTATATTTCGTCTTGTGTGAATGTTGTTTTCTACACTAACGGTCGTCGTTGGGGTGACTCACTTCACACAGATGCTTTTTTTCCCATTTTCTGAATCTTTCACTCACTGATTGCATGCATGATCATTCACTCTTGTTTGCACTCATCTTTGCCATGCATTCAGAACTTTTCATGTTTTCAGTCGCCCGTTGGCGGGGCTGGGCTACCCTGGCCTGGACGTTGCCTTGCCCAGCTGGTAATGCACATTTTTTAGAGTGAAGGCTTTGACTTCCTCCTAGAAATTGAAAAAAATTGGCCAAGCACTGGCCTCAATGCTTGCTTTGTGCAATTCTAAGAGGCAGTACCTTGCTGGCCCCAGAAATTGCACAAATGTAGTTTGCTAGTTTGCAGTCCTTGATGACTGAAACTACGCATTGCATAGTTTCAATCCTCAGCATGCCAGGCTGGACTATGCATTTCATAGTTTCAGCAGTCACTCAACCTCTTGATAGCCCGGATTGTGCGTAGAAAATTCGTGAATAATATAACACATATTCACAGAGATTATCCTGATTATACACTATTGCGGAACACATGCATAACACATAACCTCCTCTACGTTGAGCATCAATCTACAGAAGTGGAAACAATAACATGCACACATAGAAGCATCAATCACACATATCAACACAATATTCTCCCAGGGAAAGCATATCGCTAAAAACCCCCACTATCTGTATATTATATTGATTTAGAACATGTAACAAACATAGTACAATACTCCTCGCAAGTTCTCAGTACTATCTCCACCTGTTACACACAATACAGCTCATATCTAATCTCCAAATCTCCTCCACTGCTTGCCTGCCTCCACTGCACAATACCTGCATGAGAATGAATGATAATGGCTCAATAAAACTCGTATTTACTTGGCAAAATCATGTGAGCACAAGCTACAATTTCCCTTGGCCTCATTAGCATTACTCAAGCCATTGCATGTGCAAATCTCATGCACAACTGATAGTCACAACTCACCCTTTCACTTACCTCTAACACTTGTCTCCACTGAACTATCCATGCACTGAGTTAACTGATGTATTCTGTTATCTCAAAATTTGACCCTGGAAGGCTACAGACCAAGAAGACCTCAAGTAACTATTTCAAACCTACTTTAGGTTGAGGCTTAGCCTCCCCAACCAGAGAGGGCTCTCTCAAAGGATTAATGTCTTTTATTATGATTAAGATGGCTAACTCTTGTGAAATGAATGTAAAAATATGAGTGGTGGAAACACAATTAGAAACTATCCATTGTGCTTATGGAGTCAACATCATTTCAGTATAACAGTAGTATCAACCTTACATAGAAGTCAGAGCATTCAGGATTCAACACATTTAGAACATACCAGAAACATATGGGACCACACAGTCTATGAATGTATACAAGAAATTAGAGCACCATGAGTGAGTTCTAAGTGATTACACATTTATACCACTGCAAATATTGGGAAAAGAACAATACAACACATTCTGAACATCAAATCCCTCCTGAGTCCTAAGAAGCAAAGCCAATCTTGTATTACTAAAACAAAGTCTTTACATAAAGCCAAATATCAGAGCTTTTTTCAATAAATTTCCAACCTTGTGTACAGTGCTCTTTCTCCTATTTATAGAATTCTTTTACAAGGCTGAGATTCCTCCTCCAACATGAGGGGAATTCGAATTCTACTTCTTATAACACCTATTCACACTTTAACTACCTATTAAATGTAACAAACTGCTAACTAGACTTTTTAGAAATCTAAGGCAAATAGGAGTCTAACTCCATATCATGCTAATAATAGCATTAATTACAATCAATTCTCGTTCTTTGACAAGTGGTCTCTTTTAGTTTAGCTGTAGTAGGTGTTTGTAGCTGCCTGTTGGTCTTTAATGTCACATCTTCTCCATTGCTCCTGAAAAGTAGGAAACTACCCCTGTTTATCTTCTTTTGGTTTTCCTCAAAGATATTTGAAACTAATGAACCATGTCCTTCTTCTTTGATTATACCAAAATATATTAGAATGCCACATCCTTGATGTGCTGTCAACTTTTTCCATGTGTGAGAACAAGAACTCCTCCAAATTGTCTGACATATCATGAACTATAGTAACTCTGATCACTTTATAACAAAAAGTTTAGAGATCGAATACATGTTTCTTCCCCCTGTTTCTTCCCTTGTTGAATGTTGACGCCTGTTACATGATCCTTGGAAGAGATTCCTTTTTCAAAAATTTCCCCTCGGTCCCTCAAAATTGGTTGACTGAGTTTGAATTATGTAGCTACAACAGTTTCATAGTGCTCTACGAAACTACTGTGCGTTAGGCATCATCTTCAGCAGTTTCGTAGCGCACTACGAAACTGTTGTGTAATCACCAAAACACAGCCGAATATCAAAAATTTTCTATATTGAGCTTCTTTATATTCAAACATCCTTTTCAACTGCTCCAAAGCTTTTCAAAACTGAGTAGAAATGTTATATACCTAGGGGGGTAATATGGGGTACAAAGGGAGGTACCCAAGGTAATAATGTAATAATGGGATGGGCCATAGTAATAAATAAGGTGGTTAACCCATATCATGTAAGGGACCACAAGTAGTTAGTAATAATGTAATGGGCCCATGGTATTAGTGGATGGCTTGAGGGAACCATAGTAATGATCCATAGTATTGCATGTATGATGCCTATATAGAGGCTAGAGACTCCACATGGAGAGAAGTCAAGAAATAGTGTGAAGGAATATTGTATGAACAAGCATATGGCTTGTGGAGTGTTCTCCTTCCTTAAGGAGTGAATGTATGGTGTTGCCCTACCTTAAGGGTTTGATAATAAAGAAGCATTTCTATCTATTTTTATCTTGTTATTATTGGGTATATTTGTATTCTCATATCTTTTTGGGTCAGATCTATAACAAGTGGTATCAGAGCACTTTCTTGGGCAAAAAAGTGGAGAATTTTTTTTCCTAGGAGGGATAATATGGGGTACCAAGGGAGGTACCCAAGGTAATAATGTAATAATGGGATGGGCCATAGTGATAAATAAGGTGGTTAACCCATATCATGTAATGGACCACAAGTAGTTAGTAATAATGTAATGGGTCCATGGTATTAGTGGATGGTATGAGGGAACCATAGTAATGATCCATGGTATTGCATGTATGAGGCCTATATAGAGGCTAGAGACTCCACATGGAGAGATGTGAAGAAATGTCAAGGATTATTGTATGAACAAGCATATGGCTTGTGGAGTGTTCTCCTTCCTTAAGGAGTGAACGTATGGTGTTGCCCTACCTTAAGGGTTTGATCAATAAAGTGAATCATTTCTATCTATTAAGATCTTGTTATTCTTGGGTTTATTTATATTTTCATATGTTTCTAGGTTAGATCTATAACAAGTGGCATCAGATCTATATTTCCATATTAGATCCATAACAAGTGGTATCAGAGCACTTTCTTGGGCAAAAAAGTGGAATTTTTTTTATTTTTTGCAAGATTTCAGGGGCGGCGAGTTTGCAGACCAAGTCTGTACATTTTGGTGCAAGATCTACAAAATATAATTGCAAAGCTAGATTCTATGTGAAAAAATACCCGATTTCAAAAAAACAATTGGTCGAATCGGAGTCCAGATGAAGGAGATATCGCTAATTTAAAAATCAGTAGGGTTGCAGACAATTTTTCGGGGCAGCAAGTTTGTGGTGCATATCTAGACGTACTGGTGCAATATCTGCAAAATCAAATTGCAGATATGGAATATTTGTGAAAAAATACCTAATTTCAAAAAAAAAATCAGTCGAATCGGAGTCCGGATGAGGGAGATATCGCTAATTTAAAAATCAGCTCTTTTTGTAGAAATTTTGGGGACAGCGAGAGAGTTGTAGCACAAATATGAAATTCTAGTGCCGGGATCAGGATTTCTATCACATGGATAGATGCATAATGGTTGTTCCATTTCCAAAAATAGGTTATAATAGGGATTCTGAGCAATATAGACTAAACTGTGACAATTTCAAATTTTCGCCATTTTTTTTTTTTTATGATGGGCCTAGGTCTGAAATTGAGTGACTTGTATAAATTTGATGGCTCTCATCCAGCCAAATGGATAGCACAAATGGAGAAATTTTTTTGATTGTATTACATCGTGGATGATGAGACTCAGTTGAGTATGGGAAAAATAAATTTAGACAATGAAAGAAGGCAATGGTGGCAAGGGCATCAATGTGGCTATGGAAGGTTCTTGACTTGGGACGCCTTCAAAAAGGCTCTTATGGACCACTTTGACCATAAAACTAATCTTGTGGATAAGTTCACACAGTCAGACACACAGCCTAGCAAAGATTTTATTTTTACAAGAAAGAAGGAAACCAAGGAAGTTAAAGGGCTATTTTCTACTGGTATCTCCTTATTACAGGTTCATGGATTGATTCAGAAAGAGAAGATCAGTGTTTCTATAAATCCTAGTTGCAAGCATAATTTCATCAATGTTAATTTGGCAAAAAAATTGCAAGTTCCCGCAAAACACATTGAAAATACACAGGTGAATGATGAGGATGTCCAAGTGTATAAGGATTTGAACATTTCTATGGATAAGTATGTGTTGCATGGTGATTTTTATGCTTTAGATATGGATAACATGGATGTTGTTTTGGGATACCCTTGGATGGAATCCGTGGGTACTATCAAAATTAATATACAGAAGAAATTCTTGAAGCTCTAGTATAAAAAGAAGAAAATTACATTACAGGATATTTCCATTAATAAATAGGTAGAGTCCAAGGAGGCTGAAGGAGAAGATGTTCCAGGGTCTGACATATTAGATGATGAGCCAGTGATGATAGAAAATCAAACACAAATAGAGGCTGAAGCAGAAAAGGTTACAGGTGCTGATACATCAGAGGAGGGCTCAGTGGTTGAAGTCATATTGGAAAAGAAGACACCACAACATGCACCACAGCAGGGTGAATTAAAGAAAGAGACACCATGGGTTAAAACTTCAACATATCATCACCCACATCACCCCGCAAGAAAACGACCAACAAGAAGGCAACCAATTAGCCACAAGGAAAACAACCCCCGTATGATGGATAGCGAGGAGTGAAGATCCACCTACTACACATCAAAGAGCTGCCATGGTCAACTTCCATCTCAAGCGAGCGAGGCACCAGTGAGATCGAGGGTTCACCTTTCTCTTGGATGGCTAGATGCACGTGCATGGTACTAGTGGACTAC
>APFE031735968.1:0-13328 GCA_000404065.3 Pinus taeda | reverse complement strand
AAGTTGACTCCCCAGCGGAGTCGCCAAATTGTTGAGGAGGTAAATCCCCTCTGCAGACAGAGGTGATCCCTACTAGCCCAGACCGGGTCTAGCAACAATCATACAATGCTACAGCGCAAGTTCCTAATTGAAAATTAATAGACCAGTGATGAAGGCCTACTTGGATTCCAACGCTAGTGCTTGTAGAAGAGGTGGTGCTCCCATTCCTTTGCTCCGACAGATCACAATCCCCACGATCTTCGTGAATGGACACCTGCACATGCAAGAAATGACACAAACACAAGCATAAAATCCAACATATGCAACTATATATTAGTCAGAAAGGATATAACTCATCATCATCACAAATAACAATGAGAGTGGAACCATAACCAATAGTCGTCTATTAATGATAATCAAAGAAGAATACAACCAAAGTTCTGATGCTAGATTCTCCTTTGGCTGGGTAATCAGCAACACATGTCTTGCAAAGCTTGTTGGGAATAGGAACAAGCCTCTCTCTCTTTGGTTATTGGATAAGAATCTCCTTACTTGGATTTGGCCTTATGGGAATTAAGAAGGCTCTTGCAGCATGAAGCTCTTGGAAACTTGACAATTCTGAATCTCTGGAACTCTGGAACTTTGGAACTAGCTCGCCTAAGGCAAAAGGACAAGCTTTTATAGATAGAGGAGGAGGAGTTAGGATCGTCCACAATATTCATGGGATTGGCTTTATCACTAAGAAGCTTCCATGAGAGGTGGAAAACCACTTCCCCTCTATGGAGATTCGAAGCCAAACCAAACCAACTCAAGATAGATTCAGTTCAAGAGTGGGTTAGGATGAATCTTTGGCTGTTGGTTTGTTAAAAGCACTACCCATTTTGGCTAGCGCGAGTGTGACTCTATGACAGAGCACCAGCTAGTGCGCCCTCTTTGGAGGATTTCCCCCATTGGCGCGAGTGATGCAAGTGAAACCGCGCCAATGGAAAAAGGGTTGCTTTTATGGTTTTTTTGCAGGAGATGTCTTCAGGGCAAATGAAGTTCATGCTTAGGGGAATGTAATGCAAGTGTTTGCAGGTCATGTCACTTCTCACAGGTCTCGAAATGAGTCCTCCAAGATGTGGGAGAGGGGTAACAGGGACGGTGACAAATTGTTGTGTAACAGTGCCCCTTTGGGGGTGTGGATTACAAGGTCAGCAACCGGCCTTTCGATATGCAAGTCATTGGGCGGCAGTGGGTTTTGACTTGAGGAAGGTTCCTTTGCATGAGCAATAGGAGCTCCATAAGATTTGGCTCATGTTTGTAGATCTAACATTTCAAAGGTGTAAATAGTAGAAGATCCTTCCCAAGCTTAAGGATGTTGTGAACCATTTTTGCCCCCTTGCGGGGATTAGGGTTGGTTTGCAATAAGGTTTTGCTGCTACTGAGTGGGAAAATGATTTTTGAGGACAACGGGGGTTTGATTGGTATCCTTTTTAGTAATGTATTCTGTACATTCTTGAAGACGCGAACAACGATAGGTCATGTGGTCTTCAACACAGATTTTTCAGGGAAATGTGGCGAGTTTGTCCTTTTCATCATTAGGAGGCACAACGGCCTTTTGTTTTGGGTTTGGCTACTTTGTTGACTGCTCCTTAGAAGGAGCGGTCTTTCTCTTATTCTTCTTGTTCTTACCACCAGGTTTTTGCGTAGACTGCAAATAGTTTATCGCGGTGGTAGGAAGAGAAGTTGATTTGGTAGAGGGGTCCACTAACATCTGGGCAATGTGACCGCTAAGTTGTTTTACAGTGGCCCCAAAGGTTGCGCCGACAATCCCATTGGCATGCACTCTGGGGTGCTGAGTAGCAAAAACATTAGATTTATGAGGGGCATTGGGGATTATGTCGTAAAGAGTGCCAAACTGTGAATATATCAGATCTAAGTGTTGGGCATGACGTATGAATTGGTCTTTTGTGATTGCACCACCTAAATTGACATCTTTAGTGATTTGTGGGAGTAAGGACTTGCAGAACTAGTCTGCTAAGAGATAGTCTAGGAGGGGAGCTTTGACTAACCTCCGCCTACGTCTCCATTCATGTATATGATCAGAGATGTGGGTTGCAGTATCCTGATGTAATGAAGTGAGGAGCTCTGTCCCAGTCTCATAGCGGATGGGTAGCTGGAAGTGCTTTAGGAATTCCATTGCTAAAGTGTTGAAGGTGTTTACTGATGTGCGTGGTAACTCAATGTATCATTTAGTTGCATTGCTAGTGAGGGTGCGAGGAAAAAGACGTAACCAGACACTATCATCCACCATGGAGTTTGAAACACACCAACTTTCCTTCGAACTTGGGGATGTCCGTTGGTATCTTATACGGGATCGGAAACCAATGTAAGTTGTGGTATGTGGGGTCATTTCTGAGTTTGTACAAGTTGGGTATATCCAACATTGCCAAGAAAGGCAGAGAGTGTGGTGCCCCCGACTCGGACCAAGGCGATGACATATGACTTGAGGAGCCTTGCGCTCCTCCCATCATTTGAGTCCCAATATTATACATGGACTGCGTGGTATAGTAGTTTCCTTGAGGTATGGCATTATAGTGTGGATTTCCATGGGGATTTTGATATTGGGGTATAGAATTGGCCCCAGGATAAGCGGTGCCCCCTTGACTCATTTTAATTTGTGAGTAGGGTGCCCCCATGGATTGGTTGGGACCTCCTTGAGGATTCCCACCCTTCACAGAACTAACCATTTGTCCTTGATTGACATAATGAATGCTCATGTCAATCAACGACTGACCATGCATGCCTGAGAATGGAGGCGGAACTGTTACGTTCCCTACCAACATGTGCATACTGGGAATGCCCCCAGATACTTGAATCTGGGGGTTTGAACTGTACAATGGTGGCTGACCATATTTTTGGTGGATGGGAACCACACCCATATTGCTATATTGAGTGTTATAGGGAGTGCTGTATGTAGCACTTGTCGAAGGTATGCAGTTTGACACTAAAGGGGTGGAACCCAACATCGGCTAGGTTCCACTCATAGAGGGTGTCATGTGAGTGGTTGTACCTAGGACAAATGGGATAGCGGGGTTCGCCATTGATGGTGTTGTGGTGATTGTTGACTGGGGAAGTGGTGGAGGACCAAAAGTGTCCCTAAAGTCCCATGACCTGTTAGTCGTCAACGAGATAGATGGAAATGTTTCGACTACAGAAGTAGGAAGTATAGGTACTGCGGAAGCCAAGATTGGGTCCAACAGATTCATGAGCAGAGGATTAAAGGGAGGAAGCAATCCTTCAATAAAGAAATTCTCTGGCAAACTTGAATCATCAGTTGTCCAAATAGATCCCATGTGAGATCTAGGAGACTGATTCCCCGAATATGGGGAATCCAGTTCACTGGAGCTCGACGGATCTTCCACAATTAGTGGAGGAAGTGCTAGCAATCATCTAGATTGATGACGAGGGCCAGATGTAGCCATGGTGACTATTAATTTTTATCAATAAATTTTATCGTGATATTTGTTAAAGTCTCAAATGATAACACTTGGGTGCCTAAAAAATATAAAAATACACTAAGTTGATCAATCATCAAACAGAGGGAAATGACCCTATCTGATAAGCACTGATCACTAGAAATGAAACTCAGTATCTCAATGAATAATAGAGAAGGTTGGCCAGATGTACAGTTACGGTCACTCTAGAGCTTCGCCCAAACCTCAGATTGAGGAGCCAAGTACTCTCATGAAGACGAGCACCCTTCCAAAAAATAAAGATAAAGTAGGTCCGTCTATGTTAGGTATGGGCTACCCACCCTAGTCACCTTGTGTAAGTCCCTAAAAGTTTGGCCACTAAGGATACCTTAGATCATAGACACCACCAGGGGGGACATAGTCATAGATAGTATGCTGTGTGGGAAGAATAACTGAGTCCCTGACTTAGCTCCGAAATCCCTGAAGGGATCCTCAATATAGAGAATACCCAAAGGAATTGTAAGAGAAGGAATGCTACCTTCACTTACAGTTTGATGTTGTCTCATATTTAGCTCCGCTTTTACTAGAGTGGTCCTGGTAGTATGAGTGCAGAAGGAATTTTCTCTCTTTTAATGACACTAGTGTTGGTTTATGATCTAGGGCAGTTTACAAACACTAATTATCCCAAGATCCTAGCCTGAACTAATGTTTGTTTTCTCAATAAAGAGTTACTGATTTATTTTAGGTAAATTTTATGTGTACTTTTTTATTGTCTTTGGTAGGGGAGTTGACGTATGAAATGTGATGAGACTCTGACTCAAAAAATCATGCACAAGATAATGCTTTAAAAAAATTTCAATTCAATGAAAACAAGTTGTATTCTATAGGTGAGAGTCTTTCACATATTCATATTTGTTCCATGCATCCTAGTCATTTAACACATGCATAACGAATGGACATCTTTCCAATGTTTTCCTAACAACTACCTGAAACCAAGAATAAAGCAGCTTTTAATGAGCTAAAGAGAAGAGTGAATAAAAAATGTGGATCTTTCTTTCATATAAAATGCTTCTAAGAAAGAAAAACAAAACTTATTTCCCAAAAAAAAACCTTTTAGGACACCTATTTTGCTAACAAAATGCAGTAACATATCCTCTTTCAGTCCATGAGCAGGCTTCCTATCCCTTTTGGTTTGTAGACACAGTTGCAAATCAAGGTTTTGGGAGACTAATGCTTTGTAACAGTGGCCATAGAGAGTTATTAGGTCCACTAATGCACCCTGTATGCAGACACAGAGCTTTATAAAGCACTGTGGAGTCTACTAACCTGAATTAGTGTAGGGAAACAACTCAAAACAGGCTTCTCAGATCAAATTCAATGATGAATATATGTAGGCAAGATGCAACAATGTTTTGGTGGGTTAGAAAGGGAATGCAGAAGAATAGGGAGGTCTTAGAAGGAGGAGGAAACAGAGAACTATCTGGGTAAACTGGGAACTAGATGTATAGTCCCTAGTGGAGTCACTAATTCTGCTATAGGATAAAATGCACGGTGTATGGAGAATGAAGATACCCTCAAAGGTCTTTCTGGGACCTTTGGCAGACTGTAAGATTATCTGCAACCATCACAAAGTTACATGCATGTTCATAAGCAATAACTAACTATCAAAGTAGGACAAATATATTACCTCAAGCCTCCGTGTAGATTTGCTAGAGAGCTTAATGCAGCTAGGTGGAAGTCCCTTGAGCCGACTCCAGATCAAGTCATGCACATAGAAGAGACAAGAATAATCACAACAACAACCTTGATAACTAATACTTGAATACATAAAAGAACATCTATTTACACATAACTAAGCTACTCATGCTAAAAGGTATTGGACAAACAAGCTAATGAATGATAGTACCAACACCATGAAGTATACAGTACAACTGTAGTTCTATATTAATGTTGGAAGAGTGATTACAACCATCTGTTGCATCAGCCTTCCCTTACCTACCCCTCTAGCTTCTCTCTCTCTCTCCCTTCTTACCAAATTCTTCTGATTTGAGACAATGCTCGACAATCAAGTATGCTATCCTTTCAAATGATCTGACCTCTATCACCATAGCCCTAGCTTTGCTTATGTATCAACTGAATTAGGGTTTCCAAGTTCCTCCTTGATTTCCCTAGGGTAAAAGCAATGAAGTTTCCATGCTTTTCAGCACTTTCCCATTTGCCTCCTTCATTAGGATTAGAAATCCTCCAAATAGGTCGAATCTGGTTGTTTCCTTGCTTTTCTTGAGTGATTTTATGAACAAATATCTAGATATTTATGAGTCAATTCGTTCCTTTGACCCTTAGAACTTTACTAGGATCCACTAACATTGTTTCTGAACTAGTAACTTGAGTTAGTTGGGTCACTAACGCACCCTTAGGCTTGTAGAGAAGATTTATAAAGCAGGTTGTCAGTGCATAGCCAACGTTAGTGTGGAAACAAGGCATATGATCTAGGTCTTTGATTCAGTTATCATGTCTTTCCCCTCTGAGTTGATGAGGGGCTCAATTTGCTATATAACAGTCTGCGCACTCAGTTGTGAACTCTTTTAGGCCTTTGCACACTCAGCTGCAGAGCCTCTTCCTACTACTACGACCCAATACACTTCAATTTTCACTCTATGCTCTAATCTTGCCTTCGCATCTATCTATTACTTGCTTGCCTAAAAACTATCTTTACACTTAGAGCCTCGCTCTATTTATACAATCCCATGGTCCGCAGACCATGGGTAGGCTGACACGAATTTACATTAAATTACAATTTTTAGGGTGAACAACCCTATGACTTGATTATACAATTTGTGCTCCGTGCCCGCACTTCGCGGAGTCTTATAAATCAGTTGACCAAAACTCGGGCTTTAAGCCCCAACACCTGCTGTGGGGGATCACATGCCCAACAGGTCCCCAAACAATCATCGTGACTCATCCCAAGTTACTTTGTTAGTGCGGAAATCTTGGCACGGAGCCCCTCCAACAGGTCTCGTGCAGCTTGGGTGTCCGCAGCGCACTGTTTTGTTGTCCACTGTACTTGTTACACACGTATCTCTGAACCTTCCTATGTAGGGTCACATTCCTGTCTAACCACATAAAGTCCCTACATTTGAGCCAACTTTTCTTCAATGGTAGCTGTAATTGTGAAATATTCATCGATCCATGGCTAGATGCATGCTTTAAGAAAGGCTTCTTTTTGTCGTGTTGTGTCTAACTAGTCCTTCAGTGCCCTTTCCTACTACAATTTGGTGAGTCGTTGAGTAAGGACAACTGTCTACACAGTCCCTCGGACACTGTCGTACTCCTATTGCAACGCGTGCACCTCTATCTCTAGGCGCTGTAAGTTTGTGTCTTCCTGCAAGTATGTAAGCATGGTTAGTGATTGATCCAACATCCCGGTGCAGTCTTGTACCACTTGGCCAATTTGCTCCAACCCTGTTTAGATAGCACGGTCACCCTGCTCTCTGGCCTGTGGGGACGTGGAAGGTTGTGCCTTCAACCGTAGCTCAGTGATCTATAGGTTCAGCTCCAATTGAACCTTCGTGTTTCCTCCCTGGCCTCATAGACTCTGACCGCAAACCTATGGAGCCACTCTGCTGATGGTAGCTCTGCCGGCATGGCCAACGCGGGGAGACTCCTACACGCATCCTCTACTGCCTGCTCCAGTCTGTGAGCCTACACAACCAACTCATCATGCTGGAGGCTGAGCTGATCCATGTTGATTTTCTGCTCGTTCAAGACCTGGATTGTACAACCTTCCCTAGTGCGAAGCTCTACGATGACCCCATCCTATAACTAGTACAGGGTTTCCCATGACAGGGTTGCGAAGTTTAAGCTGACATCTTTCATGCTGCTCATCGCAACCTAGTCAACCTTGCTTGCTACCACTAGGGAACCTCCAGACAACGCGAAAGGGTTGTCCCTGTGGGCACACAACATCTGTTCAGCTTCTGTGCTTCCTATTGTGATGTACGTAGCCATTGTACCTATTTGAGGGGGCTTTACCTATAAGCCTTGTAGCTGCGCACTAAGCACCCCCAACACAATGTTATGCTCCATCCTCATTCCCTAGAGTGCGTCCTTTGTGACTTCGTGAACTGTTTCACCAATGTCAAATAGATCACCTTCTGTGAGCACAATCGGGTCAACGGATGTCTTTGTCACCTTCACCTTCTTCCTGGGAGCTGTTTTCTCAAGGACACGTGGTTGCTTGAGTTGGGTTGATGCTAAATCGAGGTCCGCACGCTCTTCTATCATGTCCACTTCCCCTCTCTGTTGCCCCGTGGACATCTCCTGGCCCTCCTCGGGCTCTTTTGTTGGCATTTTTTTGGTTTCTGCCATCTGTGCCACTACTGCTACATCAGCTGTCTTCTGCTGTGTAGTGGCTTCTTGTTCTTAGCACCTCTTTTCAGCCAGCTGCGCGATGCGAAACTTGGTGTCCTTCTTCCTTTGCTGGGCTGCGGCCGTCTCCATTGCTGCCAAGTCTAGGGCGTGCCACTCTAGAGGCCATGACTCCATTACTGCGAAGATCGCATCATCCATTGCGATGAACGAAAGCTTCACCCATTTCTGCACTGGATCCTAGCACGCCCAAATATACAGGTTATACATATCTGCCTTGAACTCTGTCGAGCTCTGCAAGTTGTTATAAACTGTGGGAGACAGGCGTGGACTGCGGTTGATCCACATTCGGATGCTCACTTCCATGAACACCCAGAACACCTTTGTCTCATGAATCCTCTTCACGTATTTTATAGCCCAGAGCGAGGTGTACCTCACGGCTTCGGGAAGGTCATCCTCAATACTAGGAAACTGGCTGTCCTTCGGGAGTTCCCTTGCAACCAACAAGATGGATAAGAGCAACCACGCATAGTGGGAGGTCTTACCCTAGTCCTGAGCCTCCTTGCAGTTCGTGAGAAACTCCTTGCAGAGGAATTGCACCTAGTTGAACTGTACCCCCTCCACGCACTGCTCCGCTAGTGCAATCACAGACGTTGATACTTCGTCGGCGTGACATTTCCTCATCAGTTTGCTGGCCAGCAACTGGGTGGCTACGTGCGCCCCTTTGTCCTTAATGCTTTCTATTGCGTACCCTCACTTTTTATTCTCTAGTTTATACTTGGCCTTCATAGCTTCGGCTAGGGCCAAGTCGATGTTTTTTCCCGCTATGGCTAGGGGGTCGTGTCCTTTAAAGGGAAGTTGAGAAATTCTGTGAATTAGGTTGGCTGTGATGGGAACAGGCTCCTCCAGCTAGAGATACCCATCATGCACCAGGCACAATAGTTGCCTAATGACGAAAATGGTGATGGGCGCGTGGTGGTAGTGGGGTATCCATCATAGATGGAGTAATCCAGCCTTCTCCACACCATGAAACGATTTCTACCACATTAAACTCTCCGTGGCCAGGTGGGGTAACTTATCACTGTCCGCGAGGTCCCAATCCTCGAACTTCATGGTAGGTATTTGTCCCAAAGGTGGACCTTCAAACTTTATCCCTTCGGGGAGGAGCGGGGTCTGGAGTGCACTCTTCGTGGCCTCCAAGTCTTTTGGTATCTTGGCTTTCCCTTTGCAGAGGGGGACATACGTAGGTAAATTTTTTGCAGAAGCCATTGGTGAGAGATCCTTCGCCACATTGTCTTGCCCCTCAATTTGAGCGATTAGAGCTTGCAAGTCTTCCTCCTCTTCATCTGATTCGAAGGTGATGAATTTTCCCTTTTCTGCCATTGAAAATTTTCCAAACCATGGGTTTCTTGGGGATACACGGACTGAGCCCATAGTCTGCTTATCTTTCTTTGGCTACGGCGTTCATGGTGATTTTGGAACTTCTGGCACAATTGCCACCTCTCTAGGCTCCTCATGGGCCATATGGAATTCTGCAGTATCTTTGGTGAATTGCCCTCTTGTTCTGGAAGCGTTCATCGTGTCTATCGTCATAGGTGGTAAGAGTACGTGACACTCACTGCTCTATAACTGCTCAATTCTCACACAACCAAGTATTGCCTTGTGGCTAGCCCTGAGGTTTTTATAGCATCTTTTGAACTTCAATTCGACCATTCCCCCCACTTTTGAGTCACTAATGCCTTATTGGCTGCAGATCGCCCAAAATATAGCTCTTAATTCGTGTCTTAATTTCCCACTACCTACTCCTCTTTACCTTAAATTAGACATCTTGTCATGAACAGTGACACGAATGGTCACATCCTAGTCTACCTGCGTGGTAGCGCAACCCCCTATGCGCAGGTGCGACCCCTGGGACATACTTATCCTACGCGTACCTTCACTGTGCTTCAGACGAATAGTCAGAGGGTTGCACCACCTATGCGAGGCTTCAATTCACCTTCGAGCCTAGTCTGCGAGCACTCCTCGATTACCGTCATGATAGTCAGCACCGTGCATTCTTCCTTATGCAGTGTGCTCCACTGCTTACTATGTTTGGTAACGTGTGGTTGTAGCCATGGTAGCAGAGCCACAAATTTGAGGTGACAATCTTCTAATGCAATGGTATGGCTACCCATATTTGGTCCTGTCATTCTATCAACATGACATGCTTGTGTGATTTTGGTTTCTAGTTTTTTTTATTTTCGCGCCCATTAACATGCTTTTCTACCTCAGTCATACCCGATCTTCTTCGAGTTCGCGAAGCTTAAGGTTTCCTCACAAAATGGCTTTCTGAATCTGCATATGTTCGTCCTCGCGCGACTGCATAATTCCTTTGTCTTGGTCCTCGCGTACTATCCCAATTATGGGAGATATTACATGAGGATTCCTTTCCTCCAATACTATGGTCTCGACTCTGCTCTTTAGCTTCAGAATCCTTTCCGCGCTCAAGTTTTTACACATGGCCCTATAGGCCCATCAGACCGCTGGTACGCGCAGGTCCCACTCAGCTCGTCTCGCCTGGTGAACTCTGTTTAGGATTCTGCATACCTTCTTGAATGCTTCTACGTGGAAATTTTGTGGTGTGCGTCGCCTTTCCTACTGCTACGTCCTGTTCCAATTTTCGATCCTTAGTTTGGGGTGTGCTTGTGTGGACTGCATAGCACACGTCTATAGCCATCGACATAGGTGGGTGCGAAAGCTGCTCCATCCTGGCTGCCTGACTCTCGTTCGAAACTGGGGGCTTCTAAACCATAGGTGCATCATCCTTTTACATATGTGCCAGTCCTCAAAATTTCCTTGATGTGTACCCCACCATCGTGCAGGTGTTGTGCACAGTGCCCACTTCAACGCAATGAACCACTGTTGTTCTGGTACTACGCTTTCAAATTTGTTCAAGAATTCATCCACCTCTGTCAATCCATCATATGTCGTTAGCTCTCTTACCTCTATTGTCACACAACACGATGATCTAATCATCATGTTGCAATTTAGCGTCGTTACTTCGTGCAATTGATTCTACCATCACTCTACTTCTTCATCTGAATCTGAAGTGCAGGAGCTTTCGCGCTCCCACGAGATCCTCCCATCCATAGTTAGATCTACCCAATCCTGGTCTTGCACAGTTATCTTGTAAATACAATCAATATCATCATCGTGCACTAGTTCAATGTAGCGCGCAACTTTGGCTAGGTCTAGTGGGACTACTACATATAGTGACTTTTTCTCAAAGATCGTTTTGTGCTTCTTCAAATTGATGACTCCGTTCATATTGGTGGCCCAGTCTATTCCTAACAACGTGGGATAGGGATTGATGTCATTGACAATCTCTATTACCTCGAAATCCGTATGTGTGCTCGTGCCTTCAATATCAACTGTTACCCCTTGAAATCTTCCCATGGGCAAAATCTTTTGTTGGTTCGCCATTCGTAATTGAATAGGGGACCACTGTAACGTGAGCTTACCCATACATTCCCATGTTTGCTTCGGTAATACATTCACATCCAAACCTAGATCTAGGATTACCTAATCCATTTCATACTCACCAATCTATGAAGTCAACCTCATTTCTCTTCCAGTGCATAATGCATGCTTCCCCAATTTCCAAATGATGCGTGGTTCCCTTGACCCCGCGCACCTGGTGATTAGTTCTTGTAGTCCTTTAACCACCTTGTTGTCATGCAATAGTTTCATGCATGTCTCCAGAAAGGTAGTAAGCATTGAAGGATCCATTCCTGGCTCTGGTTGATCCTTACTACCTGAAGTGGAGGCCTCCCGAAGCTCTTTTTAGCTTCCATGAATGTCTCCTTTGCGCGTTCTAAGTCAAACTCGGGTTCCTTTACAGGACCCTTGCGAACCTATGTACTTTCCTCTGGCTACTTTCCCTTATCCTCTCCCGTGGTAACCACTTCTGAGCATCATGTTTACATTCGGGTCTTCTTCGCGCGGCTCAGACCTCATCATTTGTATATTCTGAGTCAAGGGAGGCTGGAATACCCCTTTTTCACGCAACTTTGTGATCAACGTAGGACAGTCTATTGTTTCATGATCAAACTGAGCACAGTACGTATAGGATATCCTCTTCGGGTTAGTACAATTGTGGGCATAGTGCCCTGGTCCTCCACAATTGTAACAAATTAACTATCTGCGGTCCCTTCCTAGTCCCATTCCTCCTCGTCCTCGACCTCGCCCGTAAAATCCAGCGCACGCCATCCCCGCATCTGGGTCGAGGGCTCGAGTTTCAGTCTACATCCTATAGGCTGGGGTGTGATCCATCATTAGTGTAGGTTTTAACCTCGTACAAAAATTACTTGCATACGAATTCTAAAACACAGAAAATAAACAATGCGAGAGCATAACACATAAAACACATATACGCAGAGATTTTCCCCTAGATCCCAAAATCGGGACTACCAACTTGATTGTTCATTATGTTCCTTTCAATGTTACAATACATATATATACATGCCAAAGCATCCAATGCCATAGACCAAAAAACAACACGTCCAAAACCATGGACCGAAAACCATAGATAGGTTTGCCCAACCTAATATAGGGTCCAAAATATTTTTTCCCGGGGCGTTACCCAGGACCCCATAGAGGGGGGCTACCCGCCTTCCTTTCCACATTTTCGCATTTCCAGCACACCACATTTACAGGTTTTCCTGGAGATATAGATCTCACTCTAGATTTAGATCTCCCACTCGATGAATTATTTTTGTTTCTGTTCTGGGACCGTCCTTGTACAGACAAGGCATCACCATTCTGGCTCCCCATATTTTTTCGCCTCATCTCCTTCATTAGCAAGGATGAGACTATTTCATCAAAATGCAAGGCAGTTGTATTGCTACCTATTGCAACAACCAGACAATGCCACAAATTTAGTAGAGAACGCAACAAACTGATGCACTTATCTTCATCTGAAATTTTAATATCAACAGATACTAACTGACTTACCACAATATTAAATGCGTTCATATGCTTTGTCACCAAGTCTCCATCTTTCATCCTCAGGTTATACAACTTTTTTCGCAGGAACATTTTATTCACCAGAGACTTAGATTAGTACAAAGTCCCTAACTTGTCCCACAAAGCCTTCACCGTAGCTTCCCCTGATACATTCAGCAATACTAAATCTAAGACACACAATTATATTGTACTCTTTTCCTTCCGCTTCAACTTCTTCCATTCTTCATCGGAAACTCCCATTGGTTTAGTACCCAAATCTACCATGATCCACTGATATTTATCCACCAACAGATCCTCCATCTTGAGTTTCCACAACTCAAAACTCTAACCATTAAATTTCTCGATCTCTATCTTTCCACTGCTCGCCATCTTCTTTCACTACTAGAATCGATCTCGCAGATCTCCCACTGAACAGGGTCTACCACAGACCCGAGCGAAACCCCTCAGCAACAAAGGTGTCCCCTTGAAGCCAAAACAGCTCTGATACCAAATGTAGGTTTTAACCCCATACAAAAATTA
>APFE031735949.1:41460-86264 GCA_000404065.3 Pinus taeda | reverse complement strand
CAATCTCAACCCACTTGTTAGGTATAAGCATATGCACATTATTTTCTAATTTTTAACCACAAATTCACTTAAAAGGCTTAGAAATAATAAAGATTGGAAAAACTTAAATGTGGCCCAATGATAATGAAAGTGGGGTGAATGTGGTGACATAGTAGTGAAATGGAGGTGAAATGGAGGTGATATAGTGGACATAATAGTGAAAGTATAATGGAAATGAATGACATTTTCAAGACTCAACAGTAAGTATGCAAAATTTTCTTTTCAGGATCGGGATAGTAGAGCTAGATCAATCCTAGAGTGAGTTCACTCAGATGTATGTGGACCATTCTTTACAGCCTCCACTGCTAAACAAATGTACTATGTTATTTTTAGTGATGATTTTTCTCGTAAATGTTGGATCTACTTTATGTAAAAGAAGGATCAACCTTCTTGAGGTTATGTGAGTTTAAAGCCTTGGCAGAGAAAGCATCTGGAAAGAAAATAAAAGCCTTGCAGCACGATAATGGTGGAGAGTATATTTCCCAGTAGTTTAAAGACTTATGTGTTGCAGAAGGAATTAAACGGGAACTATCGGCACCCCATAACCCACACAGAATGGGGTGGCCGAAAGGAACAACAGATCTATAGTCGGAGTAGCTCATGCAATGTTGCATGACCAAAACCTACCACTTCATTTGTGGATGAGGCATGCAATACAACAATGTACTTATAGAATAGAAGTCCTCACCATATCTTGGCAATGAAGACACCTATGGAGGCCTTTTCCAGGAAGCGACCAGATGTGAGTCACTTCCACATCTTTGGATCATCAGTTTACTATCATGTCACCGAAGATGCTTGGAAGAAGCTAGACCCAACATCTAAGTTGGGGATACTTGTGGGGTACACAAATACACCCCACAACTATTGTGTGCTTCTGCTTGCAAGTCAGAGGACCGTAGTGTAAAGGGATCTGAATTTCAATGATTAAAGAGCCATGTGAGTGTCCCTTGAGATGGAGCTCAAGTTGCATGCAGAGGAGGAACTTTTAGTTCTAAAGGAGGAGGAGCCTCCTGATGATGCGAAGCAACCGCATGGAGAGGATCTAGAAGTGGAGGTCACCACTAATGGTGAGTCTTCTAGAGATGGTTGGAAACACTCACAGGAAGCTGACAGATTGATGCTGGATGTGCAAGAGAATGTGGGGCAACCATCCTTTTAGCGCAAATAGAGGAGATCTCCCGAGCGATACACTGGCTACATGGCTGTCGTTGGGGAGTGTGTAGCGACCAAACCTTCTTATTTTCAAGAGGCAGTGCAGCAACTAGTCTAGGTTGATGCAATGGTAGAAGAGTATGCTTCTATCATACAGAAAAGTGTGTGGGATGTTGTCCCTAGACCTGGGGACAAGTCAGTGGTTAGTTCCTGATGGCTTTACAAGGTAAATCAGGCAACTGATGGTAGTGTTGAGAAACATAAGGCAAGGTTTGTTGCCCGAGGTTTCTCACACGTTGAGGGGATCGACTACGATGAAACCTTTTCTCCCGTAGCAAGGTACTCATCTATCATATCGATGTTAGCTTTATGAGCTCATATGGGTTGGAAGATCCATCAGATGGATGTGAAGACAACTATCCTCAATGGGAAGATTGAGGAATAGGTATACATTGAGTAGCCTGAAGGATTTGAGACCTTTGATCGGGATTCACATGTTTGCCAACTCAAGCGAGCATTGTATGGGCTGAAGTAAGCACCCCGTGCTTGGTATACCAGGATCAACCACTATTTCACCAGATTGGGCTTCACCAAGAGTGAAGTAGATGTGAACCTTTACCACATCATGGTAGAAGGTAAGCCATTGATTATTGTACTTTATGTCGATGATCTGCTTTTGATAGGTGATGATCAATTGATCAAATCTTGCAAGGGGGACCTTGCAAGAGAGTTTGAGATGAAGGACATGGGCCTCATGCACTACTTTCTAGGCATGGAAGTGTTGTAGAAAGATGGGAAAGTATTTGTGTCTCAAGGAAAGTATGCCAATGAGATACTCAGGCACTTTCACATGGAGAAGTGCAAACCCATGCAGACTCCTCTAGCTAGTAACAGGAGGAAGGAGGATGCTACCTCAGTTGAGGTAGTAGTTTCTACTGTTTATCGGCATCTTGTGGGTTCACTTATGTATCTAGTGAACACACGACCAAATCTGTGCTTTGTAGTGAACCAGCTGAGTCAAGCTCTGGTTCAGCCAACCAAGCTATTTTGGAAGGTAGTGAAGCATGTGCTGAGATACCTCAGAGGCATGACACAGTACAGATTATGATATAGATGGACAGAGGGAGTGAAGTTGCAAGGCTTCACAGATGCTAATTGGGTAGGGAGCCCATCAAATCGGAAGTGCACTTCTAAAGGAATCTTCAACCTTGGTTCAGCTGTAGTTTCCTTGTACAGCAGGAAAAATAGATCAATTGCAATTAGCTCAACAAAGGTTGAATACATGGCTGCCAGTTAGGCAGCATGCGAGGCCATTTGGATGCGGAAGATTCTAGTGGTATTATTTGGTCAGATGATGGATCCTACAATGATATAATGTGATAACCATAGTTGCATAAAACTCTATCAAAATCCAATGTTTCATGACAAGTCCAAGAACATAGATATTCGTTACCATCATCTACAAGACTGTGTGGTCAAGAGGATCATGTTGTTGCTGTATGGTTCAACCGAGGAGCCAGATGCAGATATTTTGACTTAGGCATTGTCAAAATGCAAGTTCAAGTTCCACAGATACAGGATTGGGGTGACTGATAATCCATTTCTTGTTGAGAGGGAGTGTTGAAAATAGCAACAAGAAATGCTAAATATAGAAGTGCTATTTTTAGCACTTCTATAAATAGCATTTCGAGATACCTTCCTATTTTAGTTAGTCCCTAAACTAAAATAGAGAAGTAAAATTCGAATTTGATCTTAGCAGTTGTTTGTAAATTAATTAATTAATTCATCTTGAGTTAATTAGTTAAGGTAATATGAACATGAAATCTATGTGAGGACATGAAATAGTTATTCCTTTGATTAAGGGATTATCCATTAGTTAAGGAGATAAGAGTGAGTTGTAATTAGTTAGCTCAATTAACTAAGTTAAGTCCAATTAGATTAATTCTAACAGCTTGTAGATTTAATTGTGAGTTCAATTAGTTCATGCTTGCATGCATGTAACTACTACACTTCAGATAATTGAATATTCTCTCATAAATAACTCATGCATGTCAGTTTTGTCAGAGACCTAGTTGAGATCAGATGGAGGGACAATGTACTATTAGTTGCAAGAGTATTCCATTATGAATATTCCTTGCATGAAGAAGGAATTCTTTCCTTGGAGATTGTGCAGTTACTTCTTCCTGTTTAGTGAATGTGATGAGGCCAATTCACACATGTGGCATCACTGAACCCCAAGAAAAATTGTGCAAGGAAATGGGGGGCTTGGAGGGCTGTCAATGGACATATTGGTTGTCTATTCAGTCTGTGAACTGTATTGTTTAATTGCAGAGAGAGCAATATAGCTTGAGAGCTGATTCTTTTTGTAACTTGAACAAGATTTTCCACTTGTATGATAATACAGAGTTGGGGTTTTAGGATGTTGTTTTCCCCAGAGTTTATGATTTGTGTTATGGTTAATTACTTCTCATTCTAAGTTATATTTGTTCTTGTTTTATGCTACTCTTATGTGATTAAGCTTCCACAAAGTTTATGGCAGAAGTAGATCTAGTTTTATGCTTTAGTACATTGCATATATCAGTTGATCTACAGGTGAAATTTCTACAAAACAGATTAAGAGCGGACCACTCTAATACCACTGATCTAGGTTTAAGAAACAATGCAAAATATTATAGATATAACCATAAATACAGAAATGCAATAGAAATAACACTTCATTTCGTTAATATCAAACACTGAAATATTCTTATAAACAAAATGGAAACAAGACTAGCTCAGGCAATGTTAGCTTATCTCTGAGAAGAGATATGGCGGCTACATACCTCTGAACTATGTTACAATGAGGCTCCAAGGCTTATTTATTATTGAGAAACAATGGAAAACCATAAACATCCAAAAACCTTACCCTAGGAGTTGAAGCGCCAAACTATTGGCCCCGTTTGGGTAAATTCATACATCAACTTCCCAGGGTCGTAACTTTGGCATATGATTTTCGTTTGACACGCAAAATACCTCGTTAGAAATATCTATCCAAGGAATACAATGTTTGAATAGAAAACATCAGTCTATGACCCACGTTGGCCCCAGTGTTCCTAAAAAAGAGTGTTTAGGGCCTCAAAATGGCTTTGGATGTTCACAACTCGAAAAACTGCCAAAAATAGTAAATTGTACTACAAATAATGGAACTGAAAAGCTAAAAGAAACAATGATGAGGGTCCAAGTGGAATAGGTGGGTGGCCACTAATATCCACTTGGATTAGGCATATCTTTGAAACCATTCCAATGATGGTCGGATTGTATGACTGGATGGGAATCCTACACCAAATGGTGTGAGGGCTAATTGGGACTTCACATTAGGGAGATCCCCTTACAATATTGGTGTCATCCAACTTCGTCAATAGATTCACATAAATAAGCCAAAGAAAAAAATAAATGGTTATATTTTACCTTTAAATTCTTTAATGTGTGAAACAAAAAAGCTTTGTTAGGATTTTTGTATGTGTTAATGACGTTGGACTGACCAACATCCAAGGGATCTCCACAATATGAAGTCCCAACTAGAACTCACACCATTTTAAGTAGGAGTCCCAAAAATGGGGTGTTAATGATATGCCTTGGTTGTGAAAACGCATAGAGTGTTGCACTATTTCTTTGGTAAGAACAAGTATGTGACCCTACAAAAAGTCAAGCATGAGGCATGGAGGTTCCAGCACACGAAGGGAAAAGGAAGTGAGCCCCTTAAAACCCTTTAATAGTATGCAACTTGAAACGAACCCACAAGCATATTTACATCACCAAATAATATGTAGAATAGTCCACAAGTTAACAATTACAAATTAATATAACAACATGAATTCAACAAGATTCATACAAATGCAAATGAAACATCTCATAAGCACAAGCTTAAGTTAAAGAACATACATTGTAAATAAAACAAGAATAGTCATGCTATATTCACAACATATGCACGAAAGAATTCTGAGTTTTATCTTTTATTAAAATTTAAAGTTCCCATCATACATACACCATTGATGAACCACTAGCCCCAATAGTTGAATGTGAAGTCAACAACACATGCTCCTCCAAATAAGTATACTCCCTCTATGCTTCAGAGAATCCAAGGCTCTCACAAAACTCCCGAGCTCTTTCTAAGACTAAGCCTAGCCAAATGGTTAGTTGCAAAAATACCTTTACATGAGTTATGAGGTTCTATTTATAACAAGAGCGGGTGACTCTTCAACTCCCCCTTTGTGACCTTTGGACTACCCCCCTGACTCTTCAACTCCCCCTTTGTGACCTTTGGACTACCCCCCTGACTCTTCAACTTCTTTACAAAATAAATCATTACATTACATCATGACTCTTAGCATTCCAATATTGACACTTGGAATTCTAATTTTTAATTAATTACAAATAATATTGCATTTTACACTCATGCCCATATAAGGCAGAATAGGGTAGAGACAACTTGATAACCAAACAATACAAAACATTATGATGCTTGAGTTTGGGGGAAATCTAGCTTAACAACTTCCACTTGATGCTTTTGGGTCATGTATTGGTTCCAATCTCGATACTGTGTGATGACATCCCCAAATTGCGTAATGGTGTCTAGTTGGAAGCAGACTTTAGCCTCCATGGCGTCTAAGAACAATGTTCTCCACCCAATCTCTACTTCCCTTTGAAGCATGATCAGCATTGTCCACACTTCGACAGGACCACCAATGTAGTTGTGCATGTTTTGTCTATTCACCTCTAAGTCCTCCTTGGTTGAAATATGTCTCAGCTACTCCAAGTATTCCTCTACCTCCTTTCTAACTTGGTTCCCACGTTTGTATTAAGTAAATCACCCAACTAATGGGATCTTGAAGGTCTTCACCAAGGAATTCAGACTGTTGTATATCCGTGCATACAAGGCCTTAGTGTTACCAATGAATGAGGTGAGTTGCTTGCTGTTTTGGATCAATGTACGAACTATTTCTTTCTCCATCTCTTCCTATGGCTTCATCTTATTACTTTAGTCAAGTGGAGCCCCTTTGTATCACATTGTCCATTGATGTATGACAATAATCATAGCTTGCACATTTATGAGAGTTTTGAGAAAGTATTTACACTACTGCTGCAAACCAAGCACACGGATAACTTCCTTATGCATGGTAACCAACTCCTCATAGAGGTCTCACATGGTCTCTCCAAGTGTTGATACTTCATGAAGTATCGCTGCCTTCATTTCCTCCAAGTGGACCTATGTGGAAGATGCATTCTGAGCTGTTGCGCAATGCTTTTCAACCTCTTTCTTGGGAGCATGCAATTTCTTTGCAAACTGCTTATTCTCATCCATCAAACACTAAGTGTTTGAATTTTCTACACCTACGAAGGCCAAGTTGGCTGAGGCAGTGGACTCGATATATCTCTTGGTTTTGGCCACAGTCGCCCTTTCTCTCATAAAAGAAGGAGATGTGAGATCATTTGTAAAAGGATTCTTATGTGCTTGTACATTCTTCTTTTGGAGTTCATCATACGAAATATTGTAAGTCTCCAAAATCAGATCTTCATCAAGAGGAATAACTTCCCCTTCCTCGCCTGGAGCTAACTTTGCTGATGGAGGTGGTGGACACTGAATAGTGAGCTGTTGTGTGTTAGGCATGAGGTCAACATCCTAATTTTGTAGCTATTTTTGTACCTCTATGTCCTCGATCTCTATCATATGATCAATATGATCAGAAAGCTCCTAATCCTATATTTGTCCACCCTCCTCATCTATTGGTTGTTGGTTCTATTCTTGCTCTTCATCTTGTTTCCATGTTGTTTCTTCTACTATTGCACGTTTCCTTTCTTCTTATTCCTACTTTTTCTCTTGTTCTTCTTGCTTCTGATTTTGTTCCTCCAATCTCATATGCTACTCTTTCCTCTTCCTATGTTCTACTCTCTACATCCTTTGTTTCCTTGCTGCCTCAATTTCTAAAGCCTTTTTTGTAACCATTGGATATGCTTTCATCTTGCGGCTTCTTCTCCCCCGTGGACTGTGAGTACGCTTTCTCTTTCCTTTATCTTTCATGGATTTTCTCCCTTATACTATCGTTGCTTTTGGATTTGCTACTTTCTACGGAGTGACTTGTGAATTTCTTGCTATACTGACTGGCTCACAAGGTCTAGAGGCATTGTAGTACTTCTTCCATGGATCCTCCTCCTAACAATAAAATGTCCCGCTGAGCCACCGAAAGTGAATTATTGCACATTTTTTCTTGCAAATAGCACATAATCATATGGATTAAATTCTCGAGTACCGGACATAAACTTCTCTATCAACTTTCCTTTGGTATCCACAAATTTCAATTTTTTTTTCTTGTATAATCCAATTTGCATAGGAAGAGTTGGCCAGGGTTCTTTCTTCTTCCTATGAAAATCAGTTGATAACCCTGTGGCGAGATGATATGCCACTTCTTGCATGACAAGCTTGTTAGTGCAATAGCTCTCAAAAACATGCCATGCCTACACTCTACGAAATACTCAAAGGAAGGTTCCATTCGGTGAGGAAACCAATATGTGATCTCTGATATTGCCTCCATTGCCGCAAGCGATATGCAAGGTGGTTCTTCCTCAAAGATAATATTGTATTGTGGAATCGAGAAGTGGTTAGTTAGCTTCTCCATAATGCGTCGATGGCTTCAATCTAAGATCATCTTGCAGTAGATATTCATGACAAGTTCTCGATGTGACCAAGCCCAATTCTTACCAGGGAATGTGTTGTGTGCACAAACTACATCCAGCCAATATGTAGAAATATAGAATCTTGGTTTCCTGCTCATGGGAGGATTTAGAGTGTTAGCTACATCGATCCTTAACTCTTGAGCCAAAAAATATAACCAATTGAGTGGACTCCCATTGTTCACAATCTGGTTCAGAAGGATTTCCCACCCTTTGGGAAAGGTCTCTTTATTTTGTTGACCATGTGTTCTGCAAGCTAAGATGATAAAAATATAATAGGCCCTCCTGCAAGAACTTTTCTTATATGTGTTGGTGGGTTTCTGCCAAAATTTGATGGCTCCTTCACCAAGCTCTTAAAAATATCCCTCGTGACCACATAATTGTTGGTGGCATAGAAGAGTGAATCCGTGCGTGCTTCTGGCTCA
Organism: Pinus taeda; assembly: GCA_000404065.3. NCBI lineage: Eukaryota > Viridiplantae > Streptophyta > Pinopsida > Pinales > Pinaceae > Pinus > Pinus taeda. Next base: position 77,937 of record APFE031735949.1, on the reverse strand, counting down.
GGGAAATGGTTCATATGTCGATAACTTCTGCAAGAAAATTAGAAAGCTTCTATTCACTGGTCCTACTCAAATTCATGGTCTTCACATCAATATGTGATACAATCCAGCTGATGACATCTGCACATGGGAAGGCTAGATATTTGCATGCAACATTGTCTAGCGCTGATATCTAGAAATTAGTGTAGACCTTTGGTCCTCTAGATATGTTGGGAAGTATTTTGGTTAAAAATATTCATTAAATTTCTACCATATAAGATCTTAATCCTTTTCTACATATGGTTGAGTGTCTAAATATAATAGCAAGTTTACTGGTGTTTTCTCAATTGATTCCCTAGTACTTCTCTCAGTGGTGTATTATTAAATTGTTCTCTTGGGTGTCATGGTAATAGTGACTACTAGAGAGAATTTCTCAATGACTGTGGTACCTGTGGGATAGAAGAGACACTCATGGAAAGAAAAAATTAGATTTTTCCAAATCTATCTTCACAGCAAGGTCAGACAGCAAACCGATGCATTAATGAGAAAAATTGTGTAATTGTGTTGGGTAAGAGAGTGAGACTGGAAGTAAGAACTACGCATTACACAGTCCCAATAGCCAAGGGACAACCTAAGGCTTGAGACTATGCAATGTGTAATCCTGCTTAGATAGTGGCTAGGAGAGACTATGCATTGCATAGTCTCAGTGGCCAAGGGGAGAACTGAGCCATGGAACTGTGCAATGCACAGTTCGGCTAGCGATGCTCCCTATGGCTTCGCACTGCTCTGTATTGCTCGTAATAAGTTTCTTACAGATTAGATCTAGTTCTTAGGGTCTTTAAGAAAACATTTATCAATATTAACCCATGCGCGTACCCAGAGTGGTTATAGATTCATTTTAATAAGCATAACACAGAGATCATTATAAATGCATAAAACAGATTGAACCCAAATCACAATATTCTAGAATCACTTATCTTTTATTAGTATGGTCAATCCAGTACATTCCACTTCCACCCTGCGCACATAGTTGCAGACTCTACTAGGCCCCCGTGCACTCAGGTACGGAACCTCTATCCCTATCACCAACCCAGACTCGAACTTACAGACTCAATATTGCTCTTCCTTCCAATAACCCATGCATTCAGATCCCCAAAATAAGACTGACTCTACCCTTAACACCTTTCTCTATTTATACATTTCCATGGTCTACAACTCATGGTTAGACCGACTCAACTTCTATTATTTTACATTATTCTTGGGTAGACAACCCTTTGACTTGACCCATTACATATCGCGTTTGGCGCACTTCATAGAGTCTTTATCCTATTCTTACCCAAAATTCGAACTTTAGACCAAAAACCCTTACGCGGGGGATCCTCTATGCAACAGGCCCCCAACACAATCGTGGTGACTCATCCCGAGTCACTCGGCTAGTGTAGTAATCTTCTCCTTGAGGTCCTTCAGTAATGTTTATGCTTCACTTAGACTTGCTCCAAAATCTGATGATATCTTCTGTACCTACTCCATGCGCGCCACTGATACATTACTATCTGTCGCAGTCTACTCAGGGTCATATACAGCATGCATGTTCGCCACCTTCTTCTCGAGAGTTCAATGACCACAAATGCCTCATCAAGCCATGGATAAATGCTTGCTTTCAGTGGTACCTCCTTTTGTTGTGCTGCATCTACCTGGATCTTGAGACCTTGAGCCTCCCTCATTTTGACTAGGCGCTGCGTAATTGCAACCGTCTGCGTGGTTCCTTTGATGTTATCATACGCTTCTTGTAACTCCTGCACCTTAGTTTCCAACCACTACAGTGTCGGGCCTTCCTAGAGGGAGGTGACCGTACTAATGGATTCTTCTAACAGGCCGGCACATGCCTTCATAGCATTTACTATTTCTTCCCACACATACTGCATGATAGTCTTTCGCTGCTCCTTAACCTTTGCGGGCGTGGAGGGCCACACTTTTAAGTTTAGTTGAGATATTTGCAAAGTGAGGGCCAACTAGACCGATGCTGCTTCATCCTTGGCATCACGAAACCCACTAGCCAGTTTTTGGATTTGGACACCGATAGGTAGATCTGCGACTATTTTGAGCTCCAAAGCACGACCAACTACTTCACTGACAATTTTCTTCGTCTATCGGTTCTACACAACTGCTTCATCCCGTTGTAGGCCCAACTGTTTAATGTTATATGCTGCTTGCTAAGTACCTGCATGGATTGTCCTTCGCTTTCGTGAAGCTCTTTAGTGACCCCATCCTAAAACGAATATAAGTTGTCGTAGTGGAGGGTAGCTAAATTCAATTCCAGCCCTGTGACTCATCTTACAGTCTCTCTCTCTGTCGAATTATTGGTCTTTACTGCTCCTGTTGGTAGTGCAACAGCATTCGCGATTCTGGCCTATACCAGATGTTCGGCTACAGACATACCCATATCTCCCAGGGACGTGACTTGTCCTGACTAGGGCTCGTGTGTTCCAAGTTCTTGTAGCCACATGCTGAGTGCCCCCAACACAGTCTTTTTCTCCATCATGAATTCCTCGATGGCTTCCCACGTGACATCGCGTATGGAATCTCTGATGTCATTGAGAGTGTCTTCTGTTAATGAGATCAGGTCTACATCTGATTTGGAGGCCTACTTCCACCCCCTGTTGTTGTAGCGCCTCCTACCGTTTCTCGAGCCCTCTGAACTTCCACTGCATGTTGTTGTTTCCATTTCTATTGTGCTGCGCACTTGGCCTCCACATTTTGTTTCTGAATAGCAGCCTCATCGCATCCCACTACATCGGGTCCATGCCATTCTATGGGCCAAGAGTCCATTACTTCATACGCAGTGTCATCAGTAGTAATATAGGGAAGTTTGGTCCAAGTCTACATGGGGTCCTTACATGCCCTAATGTAGACGTTGTGCATATCCACCTTAAACACGACGATGCTCTTCACACTTTCGTATACTTCCATGGATAGGTGGGGTTGTTGAACAATCCACTGGAAAATTCTGGTCTCCATCAGGACCCAGAAGATCTTGACATTGATGGGTCTTCTGGTGTCCGTGGTCGCCCAAAGTGACCCGAATCGTGCGGCCTCTGGCCATTCTTGTTCCAATGAGGGAAACTGAGAATATTCGGGTAGCTCGCTCACAACTAGCAGGATGGATAAAAACAACCATGGGTAGTAGAAGGTCTTCCCCTCCTCCTAAGCCTCCCGACAGTTGGTGAGGAATTCGTCACAAAGAAACTATGCCCAATTAAACGCCTCCCCTACTGCGCATTTTCCTCCCAATGCGACGACCATGACTCGAACATCGTTGCTGCAACATTTCTCATTACTTTTCCTGCCAATAACTGGGTGGCCACACGGACCCCTTTATCGGTGATCCTGTCAATCACGTATCCACGCTGAGTTTTCTCTAGGTTGAATTTCTTCTTCAGGGCTTCCTTCATTGCCCGGTCACCTTTCATATCCATGATCTCCGCGGGATCCTTTCCGTTACAGGGAAGCTGAGTAATCCTATGAATGAGTTCCGACATGATAGGGACAGGCGTATTTATCCATAAGCATCCATTGTGTACCAAACATAGTAACTACTTAATGACGATTATTATAATAGGGGGCCTATGAAAATGTGGAATTGACAGAAGGCAAAGTAAGCTAGCCGCCTCTACTTCCCGCAGCCATTTTCGCGGCTGAAGTGTCGTAACCACCCCCTCTAGTTGTTGCTCCATTAGTTCTCTGTTGGCAAAGTGGGGGGAATTTTTTAGTATCGGCCAAGTCCCAATCTTCAAATTTGATTGTCGGGATGCGGCCAGTCATCGATCCTTCGAACAGGATCCCTATAGGGAGCACTGGGGTGAAGAGCTTATCATCCACAACATCTACATCCTTAAGAGTGGGGGTCTTCCCTTTCTGTGGGGGAACATACTTCGGCCATTTTTCTGGAGTCTGGACTTCTTCTTGCTCTTCCTTAGGTTCGATTTCCTCAATCTCGGTCGTGGGGATCTCATCCTCATCATCACTGTCAATCATAATAGCCTTGCCTTTTTTCCTCCATTGATAACTTGCCCCTATGTGGGTTTCGAGGGGATGTGTGTACTGATTCTATTGTTTGTGTGCTCTTCTTGGTTCATGATGTCCGAGGTGATTTAGGTATTTTAAGTGTAGCTCCTTCCTACTGCAGGGGGTCCTGCGACACCTCCTCAGCCCCTTCCAGTGCCCTAAGTAAGCTCTCCTACATGTCTTTCAGCAATTTTTTAAACCACAAGCTATTCCTTATTAGTGACTCATCCATCATCTTGTTGTTGGCTAGATAGCAGTATGGTGGAAGAGGCAAAGTGTTCACGGTGGTTGGGATCCACGCTTTATATGCTGGTTCAAATTGAAACTCGATCGTTCCCTCCATTCGTGGCTCATTAATGTGAATTTGGTAGTAACTTCCTTTCTTGCTGTGATATGATGGTCCGTTGCCGACTCCTCGGTGCCTTAAATGGGACATCTTATCATGAATAGTGCCTGCAATGATAACCTTCTGTCTTAACGTCACGGAAGTGTAATCCCTGGTACGCGGACCTGTTTTTGACTTCCTCCTGGCCCTGCGCGCTATGACCGATTCACGCAGCCAGCCTATAGACTTCTTTTGAGTCCCTCGCCCTCTTTCAACCACGTGGGATGCTGAGACTAGGCCCCCTATGAATATTTTGGTGGCCACTTCCCTGCTAGCCCAAGCTGCGTGCACCCCTCGCCAATCTTGGAATTGAGTGGCGCCGCGCGTTCTGTGTGTTTAGGAGGGTGCGGGGGCAACCATGAGAGCAAGGTTATAGAATGTTCCAGTATTGTAGGCAGGCTAACCAGATTTGGTTCCCTTAACTTTGCCTGTATTCGACTGATTTCCTTTTCCAACTCTGCACTTCTTCTTTCCAGTCGTGCGCATTCTTCATTGATTTTGCGCAGCCTTTGGCTGCCACGCTGAATAGTTTCAAGTACTCGCTGGATTTCCTTATCCTTGGCATTCGTAATTGAAGTCCCCTTAGTTCCATCTCATTGCCTCATTGTCATCCTTGATTGCGGGCGGTTGGGTGGGTAACTTCTTCGATCCTTTGGAATGCACGGGCTCTTAGTACCCCATCTATGTGTGTGAACGCTATGCATGCTTCCTCCAAGTACCTCGATTTCTTGGCTGTAGGTTGCTGGAATGCGTTGTCGTTCCTGTTATCGCAATAGACTCAGCCTCCAATTGCCTAGTTGGGAGGGCGTTCGCACCATATTTCTCCCTCCTTTCGGTAATCGTCCTTTATCTTGCTTGATGGTTGCTTGCCTTGCTGTCAGATGTGTACCACGCCTGTCTTGTGCCAGTCTCTTTTTTCTCTGGCGATCTATATCTGCCGCCATGCGTGTTGCGTCCTCAGGTGTCGGCACCTCCCTTGCTTTGGAATTCACGCGTCACAACGACATATTCATCATATTACAACTTAGTGTTGATACCCCCTATATTCGGTTTTGCCATCATTCCATCTCTTCCTCAGAATTTACTGTGCATGAGCTGTCGTGCTCCCAGGAGGTGTTTTCATCTATTGTCATCTTCATCGGGTCCCGTGTTCTGATCTGGTAGATGTAGTCCAGTACATTTTCACTGTCGTATTTGCGCACTGGCTCAGTGTAGTGCGTACCTTCAGCGGGATCCAACGGAACTACTACCTGTAGCGACTTTTTCTCAAATATCATTTTGCATTTTTCCAGGTTGATAACACCGTTCATGTCCATTGCCCAGTCTTTACCTAGCAATGCAGGGTACGGATTACTGTCGTCCACAATTTCTATCACCTTGAAGTTGGTTTGTGTACTAACACCTTCAATGTTGATGGTCACCCCTTGAAGTCATCCCATGGGAAAGATCTTTTGTTGGTTTTCCATCTGCAATTGAATCGGGGACCACTGCAGTGCTGGCCTACCCATATGCTCCCATGTCCGTTTGGGTAATACATTCACGTCCGACCCCAAGTCCAAGACGACCTGATCCATCTCATAGTTTCTAAATTGTATTGTTAGCCGCATCTCCCGCCCGGTACGCAACGCGTACTTTCCCAGCTTCTGAATTACTCGTGGTTCTTCTAACCCTGAGCACCTATCAATTAACTCTTGTAGTCCCTTCACCACCTTGGTGTTGTGTAACAGCTTTGTACATGTCTCTAAAAAGGTAGTAAGAATAGACGGGTCCATTGCTAACTCAAGTTGGTTCTTACTAACTGGAGTAGAGACCACCATGAAGCCCTCCTTGGCTTCCTTGCTAGCTTCCTTTGCCTGTTTCTTTTCCGATCCTGGGTCCTTTACTGACACTTCGCGACATTGCGAACCTTCTTCAAACTAATTAATCTTGTCTTCCCTCATGGTTGTGCTGCCTCTAAATACCATGCTTACCATAGGTTCTTCCTCTCGATGTTTAGATCTCATCATTTGGATGTTTTGAGTTGGTGACAGTTGTAGCACCTCCTTTTCATGCGTTTGGGCGATCAATGTCGAGCAGTCTACCATTTCATGGTCAAATTGTTCACAGTATGGACAAGATACTCTTGTAGGGTTGGTGCATTCCCATGCATAGTGCCCTGGCCCTCCACAATTATAATAGATCAGCTGGTTGTGGCCTCGCCCTAGCCCCATACCTCCTCTCCCTCATCCCCAGCCTAGAAATCCACCGCACGACTTTGCGGCTGTGTTGAAATACCCGTGTCTCAGTCTGCACTCGATAGGCTAGGGTTCTCTCCATCATTAAGTCATAGCTTCGACACGTTCGTTCATCGCTCCCAACTGATCTACAAAAATTGCAATATAACTGCTATAGTGTTTGGGTATACTTCTGTAACAGGTGACAGTTGTCAGTTTCATGCTTGCCTCCTACTTGACAAATAGCGCACTAGAGGGTGGGCGCTGCACTTGGTCCTATCTTCACTTCCAGTCTTAATGGCACCGCCCCTCCTATTAGGAAATTCATAAATACGGGGAAGTGATCCCTATCGTGACCTTGTCCCTTACATTTGACGTAGCATACCTTCGTGTGCGCCTCTACCCAGGGTGCCTTTTCCTATTTCAAGTTTTGCATTTCTAAGCATAGGTATTGTAGCTACGTGTGGATTTGTTGAACTCCCAACCCAGGATCTTGTATAGGAGTCTCATGCAACCACATCGCCGTTTCTAATGCTTCCGCCTGGGTCGAGACCTTCTCCTACAAGAGCGCTGTCCTCAGGTGTGACGTCAGAGATGCCACAAACCACATGTAGTGCTGAGCATCTGTCAGTGTCATGTTAGCTTCTCGGATCATACTTTTCAACCTCTGGTCTAGGTCCCACAGAATTTCTCCCAGAAGCATCACAATTTCTTTGAACCCAATGATCGACTGGGTCTCCGACTTTGGTCGGCTAAACTCTTTGTTCAAGGAACGCTCAATCTTCGCTAATCCATCGATAGGATGATCGTTAATGTGCTTTATATACCACGTCAGTGCATGATCTTGTAGCGCACTTACTAGCACAGCATTTTTAAGGTTCTCATCCATAATGAGTTTGGCTTCTCATACTGCCTTCGCTACGAACCAAAACTGATCCATTGCCTCATTTCCTATGCCCCTAAATACTGGTAGCTTGATTGCTTCCGCCATTCTGACTCTTGGAGGTGGGGGTGGTGGAACGTAAGGCGATGTGGTTGGTGATGGTAGGGGTGATGTCGGTGAAGTGGGCGATGGCATGGTTGGACGCGATGACTGAGGAATGTGCTGGTTTATCAACCGAACCACGCTCCCTGGGGAAAACCCAACAAGCTCCGCTTCGTTTTCTCGCGATGGTGAGATCAAGGGACTATTTCCTAATCCTTCAATACCTTGGTAGCCTCTTCCACTTTATGTTACCCCAGACATTAATGGACTCGCATAACCCACTTTTCGCATAACAACATTTTAATCCAAGTATTCAGCAATTTGATGTACTTACCTCGCGGCCCTTGGAGAAAGTGTCTCTCCACTTCGCTATAGCTTACAGTGGTATCTATCACAAACTCAGTGATGAATCCTCCTATGATCCAATCCAGCCAATGATCTACTACCCTTTCATCTTGTCTTTGGATGCTTCTAGCCTACACACCACCTCTGGGGTCCACACTATAAGTTGATCAAGTCTGCACCTTCCCACGCTGTCAGCCAGTCTTGTGATCCACTCGTACAACTCTGTCGAGAAAGACAAGAAAAAGATCTCGTGGATATCCATGTATATGTAATGATCCAACCACCTCTCTTTTGATATCCATGGGTTTCAATTTTCCTGGACCACAAACTCGTGCAGCTTCTGATCCAACCAATATTCAAGTTCTTTCTTCATAGGATTCCAGTGTTCAAACATCAGACATCCCTTAGGCAAATCCCGGTCCCGACAACGGAACCATTTGTTGGCTTATTGGGGCCTAATCCAGGTTCAAAAGAGTTATTTAGCCAAACAAAACTCGCGTTACCAGCCCTTTCGACAACAATCCGTGGAGCGCGGACTGAGGTCTCACCCAAGGTAGCCAAGGGAGTGCTAGAACCAAGTTTCCGCACCAAAGGGATGTTGTAATGAGAAATTGGAAAGTTCCCAATGCTCCCTGCAGCTTCGTGCCGCTCTGTACTGCTTGTACCCAGAGGGGTTATAGATTCACTTTAATAAGCATAACACAGAGATCATTATAAATGCATAAAACAGATTGAGCACAAATCACAACATTCCAAAATCACTTCTTTTATTAGTATGGTCAATCCAGTACATTCCACTTCCGCCCTGTGCACACAGCTGCAGGGGTCTGTGCACATAGCTATAGACTCTACTAGGCCCATGCGCACTCAACTGTGGAGCCTCTATCCCTATCACCACCCCAGACTCAGACTTACAGACTGAAGATTGATCTTGCTTCCAATAACCAATGCATTCAGATCCCCAAAATAAGACTGACTCTACCATTAGCACCTTTCTCTATTTATACATTTCCATGGTTCGGGACTCATGGTTAGGCTAACTCAACTTCTATTATTTTACATTATTCTTGGGTGGACAACCCCTTGACTTGACCCATTACATATCACGCTCTGCACACTTCGCAAAGTGTTTAATGTATTCTTACCCAAATTTTGGACTTTAGACCAAAAACCCTTACACTAGGGATCCCCTACCCAACACAAGTTCAAGACCCTTAGACTTCTCTTGGAAGGTATTAAGTTTAAGAAAGAATATGGTAGCCTTATTTATTCCATTCTTACTAAGTTGGGACTAGCCTACTCTATTTTTGTTTCCACCTTCCATTCTACTAGAGAAGCCTTTATTTCTCAAGGACAAGACTAAAAGTCCCCCTCTTTTGATGCCTTTTGTGATTCTTTAATAAGAGAACAAGAAAAACTCTTACAACTTGGTCTTCTTAATCTTGGAAACTATTCTAAGAAATCCTTAGCCACCCAGCAGCAACCAAGTTCAAAGAATCCTAAGAAGCAACATCCTAAAAAGAATGGTCCTAAACAAACCAAGGGTCCTAAGCACTTTCAGTCTCAAAATGAATAATCAATTCAAAAAAATGATAAGGAAAATAAAAAAAAGGGAAGAAGACTGATATACATTGCAACTTTTGTAATCGAGATGGCCACTTAGAATCCAAATGATTTAAGAAGACAGAAGCCTTGGAAGCAACAATGAAGAAGCATAACATCCATTTGGGGCACGCTTAAACTTCAACTTCATCTTTAGGAATAAAACTTTCTGCATGTGGTTTTCAAGCATCTCGGTCTAGTTATTGTTGGCTTAGTGGGTCCTCACCTAGGTTCAAAGTTGAGTTTGCCAAACAAATCCCTACACTACTGGCCCTTTCAGCATCAACCCATGAGTTTTTACCATCCACAATACCCACCTATTCCCATATTGAGTGAAAATGAAAACTGTGAGCTACTACGGGGACGATCCACATGGGATCAATATACTAACAGTCGCTCAAGGGATTGTTCTGGTTTCATAACCAAAGTGCCTTATTTTTGCACTATAATTCATCACGGTTTTTTATTTTACCTTACTTATATATCACTCTAGGCTGCTTCCAACCTCAAAATGAATAAGAGCTTTCTTTTTTCTATGCGAACTGAAGTCTCACTCGAAGCAGTATTGGGGGATGTTGGAACCAAGTTTCTGCACCCTGAGATGAGTGTGATCTCATTTTATGCCCTAAACCTGTCTTCGCACAGATCGATAAGTCTTTAAGACTTATCGATATAACCTTGTTTATCCAACCTCTAGACCTCTGTGAAGGCCTACTATTGTCTTTTGCGGACCCTAAATAGGTGAATCAACCACTTATGTGCCTCTGTAATTACTCCTAGTTCGTATTTGCCCAGATTGGCGTAAGTGTTCACTAACTTTAACATGCAACAAGATATTCTTCGTGTAAACAATTATTATTACTTGCGTTCATATGCCAATACAAATCATGTAAAATCGCGCATCAATACAGTAATTATTCATAAACCCATCATTCATCATAACATAATAGCACATTTAATCATAACAAGAGAAAATAGATAAAACACGGATATTTCCAGAATAATCTCTTTATTGATACTTCAATTCTACTTATAGACTCAAGACCACCCTGTGCACTTAGCTATAGGGGTCCGCGCACTCAATTGTGGACTCTACTCTAGGCCTTTGCACACACAGCTCCAAAGCCTCTTTTCTACTCTAACACTTCTTCACTCTTTCTCCTATTTACCCATTACATTCATCTTCTTCATTGCTACTACTTCTTAGACTCTCTAAGACATTCCTTCTTATATAATCCCATGGTCCGCAGACCATGGGTAGATCTACTAAAACTGACACAACTTACATAAAAGAAGGGTAAAATCCTTTATGACACTTTACTATCTACACGCTCTGTGACCACAACTTGTAGAGACTTTACGTTTTCTACAACACAACTTGGGCTTTTTTGCCCCAAAACTTGCGCTTTTGCCCCAAAATTGACCCTACGGGACCCTGTCCCAACATGCCCCCAACACAAATATCGTGACTTGGCCTTGAGTAACTTTGTTGGTGTAGAGATCTTACTACAAAGACCTCCCAGCTCTACTCGTGCTACTGCTACCTCAGCCGTGCTCTGCATGGCTGCCTATTTGATCTGCTCCACCAGTTGTTCTGTTGTTGGTCCTACACTGTCTTGCTTGATTTTATGTTGTGTTCTCTGTAGGCTTGCCAACTTTTCCTCAATGGTGGAAGAGATAACATAGGCCTCATCCAGCAAAGGCCCTAATCTAGCCTTGAGGATCGCCTCTTTGCTGCTGCCTCAACCTGTTTGAGAAAGTGCTTGCCCTCATGCAGCTTGGCCAATCGTTGTGCTATAGCGACGGTGTGCATCGTCGCTCTCACTTCATCATACCACTACTGCAGTTCACGGGCTTCTGTGTTAAACCTCTGTAGGTTAGTATCTTCCTGTAGAGTCATGACTACCTCCATGCATTGCTCGAAGAGTGCAGTGCAATACACCACTGCAACATCCACTGCTGCGACTCCATCTTTTAGAGTGGCTTCATGTTATGCTCTAACCTTTGGTGGAGTTGAAGGTTGTGAATTCAACTCTATCTCTATTATCTTCACGTTCAGTTCAAATTAAACCTTGGCCACTTCTATTTTTGTGTTGCACACACTTGCAGCCAACTTCCTAATATTTTCTTCCACCAACGCTTCCTCTGGGATATGCAGTTCAGGGAATGTCCTACATGCCTCGACCACCATGGCCGCAAGTTGTTCGTTCTAAGCCTGAAATTATCCATGCTTCTAGTGGTGTTTTCTCAACGAACATATGTTCATTGTTGAATTTGTACTCGTTGATCAGGCTTAATGAGTGTTGCTCCGGAGCCTTAACTTCTGATATCGCACTTGCTTGTAGTGTGTAAATAAACTCACAGAGGATCGCGTCCAGGTTGAGGCTAGCATTCTTCAAAGTGCCGACAATAGCCTTGTCAGTGACTGTGTCTATGCTCAAAACACCATCAGGTAACGCAACTACCTGGAGATCTACTGACTGAGCCATCTTTCCTGCTTGAGTGGTCCCCGATGCCAAACTGGTTGGCGCAGTGCTGCTCTATCCTACATCTACCTAGATTCTCGTCACCTGAATTTGCAGCTCACGTAGGTCCTTCTAGATGGCGCTCAATGCCTTCTTTTGTCGTTGCTCAAACTGCTACAGCAATTCTGTTGTACTATCCTGCACCTTATCGCCAATCTCATCCAAGTCGCGCTCTCCCAAAGTAATTGGATCTAGAAAGGACTTGGTGCCTTTCATATTGCTCCGTGGAACCTCCTTTTCGTGCTCCCTATACCGCTTCACTCGCAAGGGAGTGCTCACTTTTTGCTCACCGCTACCCTATTCTGACTATTCTTCCTCCTCTGTTTGGAGTGAAGGAGACTTTTGACTTCTCTTAGAGTCATGCTCTTCCTTCTCTGCATGTTCCTTCACGGTGCACTCTACTTCTACGTGGGCCTTCTCATCGGCCTCTTTCTTCCTCTTTTCAAACAACTACTGAACCTTCTGTCTGGCCACTTCCTTTTTTTTGCTTCTTTGTGGACTTGCTAGTCTCGACGGCCACATCGGATGTGGAGTGCCACTCTGTTGGCCAACGCTTGATGACCTCTACAATAGCATCATCCATGACCAGGTAGGGTAAGTCAGACCATTTATGGTTTGGGTCCTTTCGCGCTCGGATATAGACAAGGTGGAAGTCTGCTTTGAATTTTTTGTACCCTGACAGTTGCTCGAACACAGTTGGTGAAAACCGTGGGTTTTGGTTGATGGCCATGCGAATGGTCCCCTCCATTAACACACAAAAGACTTTACTTTTGGTGACCTGCGGAACATCCTGGGTGGCCCAGAGAGATGCAAACTTCGTCGCTTCTGGTAAATCCTTCTCCACAGGAGGAAACTAGCTATCCTCTGGCAAATTCCACCTGAGAAGCATAATCAAAATCAATAGCCATGAATAGTGGAATGCCTTAATGTCATTTTGTGCCTCTCTACAGTTTGTGAGCAACTCACTGCACAGGTAGCGTGCCCAATTGAACAGTACACCCTCCATGCACTGGGCTACCAATGAAACCACTGGTGCCAAGACCTCGGCCACGTAGCACTTGCGCATAACTTTGCCAACCAGAAGCTGCGTGGAAATCTTGACCATCAGGTCAATAATGCTAGTATGCGAATACTCGTGTGACTTTTTGACAAGTTTAAACTTGTTCTTCATCTTCTCAAAGTGGTCACGCTCGCTCGTCTTTCCACCAAACGCCTTGGCCGGATTTAGTCCTGAGAGTGGTAATAATTTGATATGATGGATCAGAATATCTATGATAGGGATGAGCTCATTTAACCATAAGCACCCATCATGCACTAGGCACAATAGTTGCTTGATTGACGGAAGATTTCCCAAAATTTTATTCTTAAATTCAGCCTTAATTGTCTTAAATATCGGTCACTTGCTCCTTTTAACTGTTTCGTAGCAATCAAATCATGAACAGTGATGGCAACAATCGCTTTCTCACTACACTTCATGGTTTCCACCCTTATAAAATAGCTCCCTTCACACTTCTTCTGATATTGTGACACCCTCCTGATTCACTTAGAGCCCCTGTCGCGCAGCTCTACACAACAGGCAATGTAGTTTATAGTCCCGCGCCTCTTTGTAGCTACCTAGAGTGCTAAGATTGTGCTACCATCATGTTGTCAACAGGCCAGATCCCCAATGTATGTCTTCAATCAACTTCCATTTACCTTGCTTAGAAATGGATCTCCATTCAATTTCACAAGCTGAACTACTTCCCAGCAAATGCCTGCTTTACCCTTCAAGCAAAAGATAGCAATTTTGACCTTGATGTTATCTGTGTACTCATGCAACTCAAAGAATTTTTTCATACCAAGTATCCAAGCCTCTCCATCTTCTGACTTCTTCACATCTCCATCAAAAGTAGGTGGTTTCGCTTTCTTAAACTCATATGGAAAGTGCCCCTTATCATTCCTCTTGTAGGGATGATAACGATGGCGATCATGATATTTGTTAGAACTAGAACTACAATAGTACCTGTACTCATCACCCCTCCTATAAGGAGTGTCTAACAACTTGCAATCTCTCACCCTATCAGATCTATCTGACCCGTGTCTACCAAGAGACCTACTACCATATACTCCATTAGTTTTGTCCTCTTGTCCATAGTTGATCCGAAGTGGCCCTTGTCACTGAAATTCTGACAAACTTTGAAGAAGTATAGCATTATCCTCTACTTGCTTCTCTTGTTCCTATATGATCCTGTCATTATCCGCCTTAAAACTCCTTATTTCCTCCTTTAAGCTTCTCAGTGTAACTACCAAATTAGAAGAGTTCCGAACACCATATGGCTCTTAAGATTCATATGGAGAATCATTGTAGTTAACCATCTTGCTAGAAATTTGATATTTCTTTCCTGCAATGCATGATATGTCAGATAAACCAAATCACAATAAATCAACATACCTTAGCATAATTTGGTGAAGTTACCTCATCTGCAAGATCAACAAATCAGCATGATACATGTATAACATAAAAATGAGAACATATAGACATGTACAAATAAATGCATCAACACATAAACATCATTCTATATAGGGTCCAATCATCAAGCAAAGCCATATCATCCATGCATGCTATGACCTCATTCATGAAAACAACCATTCATTGTTCCCATTGCCACATGCAACTTTCAACATGCATAAGAAATGCCTAATCAACTACACATACACATAAACGCATGTAGTCGAGCATAAGCGATCAACTCTTGAAACCAAACCTACAATACTAATACCTATAATCAAAATAAAAGAATGAAAACTAACATACAAATATGTAATCATGTGACATATAAAAATATGTAACCAGTCATATACTCATGATGATGCATTCCACAAAATCAATCATCAAGTTCCTCATGACAACCTTACTACAACCATGATAAACATTATACAATGCAACAAGCACATGGAATGCAAGTATGAGAGACACACATGCAACTTACGTACATGCATGACCAATAGACATAGCCCATCCAGTTTGAGGGGTGAACCATGCTCTAATAGAACTCTGTAACACCCTCCTCCCACATCTACCCCAGTAACCAGCTAACCAGGGTAAACATGCAACGAGAGGCTACTATGATTGGATTTTACCTCCTATGGGACCTTAAGGTAGTGGAATTGACGGAAACATAACACACAAACATTCAACATCACCTTCATGACCCTCAGGAACCAATCCAACACTTCACACATCTTAAGCCTCAATATTTTTCATGCTATATGCATGATAGTGTCTGGAAATCCTGGCTCGCTCTCCCAGGCTTGCCCACCAGCGTCCAGAGACTCATTTTTCTAGTTCTGTGTTAGCGTCCTCGAGATTTGAGCCATTTTTTCAGTCCCAGATCCCAGGTCACTACCCAAAATGGAACGATAACTTAGGAGCAATAAAATAACAAGGAAACAATGATGCAAAAGCAATAAGTTAAACAAGATCTTAATCAGACCCCTACTAGCCATGACAATAATTTCGTCGAACATATCACAAACATGTAATCTATAGGTGTAACCAATAGAATTAAAAATAGCGATCTCACACTTATTTGGGAATCGCTAAGAACCATTGTTCCCACATATACTTTTATGCATTATCATCTATTAGGTCGTAGAAACATTATCCTTTCATTTACAAGTAAAAACATGTTGAGAGCCATACATAGTCATTCTCATAAAACATACATATAACCAACATAGTAACAATAAAAATACCATAAATATATCAGCCATAAGATCCACATATAAATCAGTATATTTACACATGAAACCAAGGGAATGAATTCGTTATTAATGAAAGCAATAAACCAACCGGAGATGGGACTACCACGTTCCACCCAACCATATATTAGTTGAGCTAAGTCTCTCTTCAACCAATCACCCCCATGCCATATTCCAAGCATGAATGTGGTGCTCATAGAACACACCAAAAGAACACAAAACAAGCACGGATGCCACAGAAGTCTCCACCTACGCCATCAGGAATTGGAGTGCCTCCTAGTCTCTCAGGATTTACCGTAATCCACAGTCCAATCCATGGATCACTAGGACACACTCTCCATGCTTTAACGTACATCCTATCCTGGGACTACTAGGCCCAATGGAGAGAAATCTGCCTCTTGGCTTTACCGTATATCCTACCATTTACCGGCAAGGATTCCTAGGCCCACCAAGGCGCACAATCCCAGCTTTACCGCAACCCACAGTCTCACTCAGGGGTTACTATGCGAGTGGCTTCATTGTTATCCATAGTCTAATTCAACGAACACTAGTCCATGTGTTTTTCATTTCATAGATCCAACCCACTCAGCTTCGAATCCATCCGTCCATCCCAGCTCAACCGAATATGAAAACCCATATCATCAAAATTATCAAGAAATGGCAAGGTTAGGTTGAAGAGCATTGTCACACCTGGAAAAACCCATAACCACATGCATTACCATGTATGCCATCTAGCAAGAAAAATACACATGAAAGTCGATACCTACAATGAAGCCTGTTGTAGCTGCTTGATCCTACCTTTCCCTGCTTGATCTTTGCTTCCTCTTGCCTTTTTTGCCTTTCTTTCTCCAATGCCAAAGTTCTCCAAGAAACTCTAAGTGTCCAAGAGTGAGAGAGAGAGAGAGACAATAATGAGAGAGCTCCAAAACTCAACTGACAAAATGTTACCAACTGATCCTCATAAGCCTTTTTATGAATGAGGCCTCTATTTTCTTCATTTTCCATTATTTTCCTCCTCACATACAACCTATGACCTTTCGCCTCCTTTTTCTCCTAACTTCCATTATTTTCATAAATAAATATGCCAAAACTGTGAATTTTTCTTTCTAAAGCCTTGGCCATTTCCTTTTCCAATTTCCTTAGCCATAAACAACCAAATGAACACCCCCCTAGGATGTCTTGCCCAACATTCAACTTGGAATAAGTTTCCCATCAACCATGTTTATTACTTTTAACTTTTATTACGTGGAATTTTCACCAAGGCTATTACATTGGCACTCCCTTTTCCCCGTTGAGGATATATTACTTATGCCAACTTTCCATTTGTGAAGTAGTGCTAAACATTCTACTTTTTGAATTTTCCCTCGTTACATTTTTCTAATCAATTTTACTCAAAATATGGCTAGAAATTTAGACGATTGTTGGTTTTGCAAATATGGGTTATTGAGATTGCGCAAGTTGGTTGTGGTAAGGGTTTTTTAGGGTATTAAATACCTTATTACATTCAAAAATGCAATTTAAGTAGGTTAATTTGCATTTTAACCAGCCGATACTTTATCAAATTTTCATCGTGATTACTAGAAAATGTTTATAAAGTAGAATGTTAATACGAATTCACTTCTAAGGGGAAATTTCTCTTCAATTTTTCATCATTTGTCAATGCCTTATCCACCACATGTCATCCATATAAAGCATCCACATGGATTTGATTGGTGAATGTTTGATGAATTGTTGCATCATTATTCCCCACCTTCAACGTACTACACTCTCCTTCTACTTAGTTCAATATTTTGATGGTTTTTCTATTCGAATATCTAGGCATTTAACCCATTGTTGGTGAATAATTTTTCCTTATTTATTTTTTATTCCACACAATAAAAATCATACACAAGATAAACTTATGTAATTAAAGGTACCAAAGCGTTTTGGAATATTATCAAGAAATAATCCACAACCATTGATGATGCAACATCAATATAACCTATCAAAGTTAGTCCTTCCCACATGAATTTTAACTTGAAGGTTATTTCTTGTTCTGTTATCTTGTTAAGACTCTCTCTCTCTCTCTCTCTCTCTCTCTCTCTCTCTCTCTCTCTCTCTATATATATATATATATATATGGCATTTATAAAAATATTATTTTGATTTATAAATATTATAATACCATGGATAATTTACAAACAACTAGCGAAAATTATTATTACAATCAATAGTATTACTATCAATAATAATAGATGATCACACAGGATGGGGTGACAAGATTGATAGACGGGAGGAGTGGAACTTTGTCAGCCCACCTAGAAAACATGCGTGGAAATGTGGCATCATCCCCACAGGAGTGTAAGGAAGAGTAATCTTAGACCTGGTACATGGGAAGTGTAGATTAATGACATCAAGTATGGAGCTATTTCTACAAGTTGTGTATGGAATTCATAACTAGTGCACTCTTGTGGAGCAATAAAGAGAAATTATGGCATATTTCCATTTGAATTTATGGCAAGAGATGGAGAGAGAGTTGTATGGTATATTTGGTTGACTAAGAGAGAAAACCATCTCTTCTCTATTAGTGCGGAAATTGAGTATTTGGAAGCATGAGTAGAGAGGGGCAGAAGTCTTTGAGAAGCAAACATTTTGTTATCTACAGCTTAGGAAGGGGATTGGATGAAGAGATTAGGTAATTATTGATTTATAGTTGCCTAGGTGTCTTGGAGCTCTGGAGTGGCTCTTTATCTCAGAGTTAAGGAAATTTACTAGATGGTGGGGATTATTTGGACTTTTCTACTTTCATGCTATAAGAATTTTCCTCCCCCCTTTGGCATAAATGTTGGGTCTAGTCAGGTGACAAGTAGGCTCGTGATCTCATTACAACACTGTCGAACAAGAAAGAAATGGGGCATGTGCATTGCATGGACAAAGGGTATTCTTCTTTGGTACTACTAGGTATATTTTTTCCCTTCATCTTTATCTCTTTTATTATTTCTTTTGGGGGGAACAAGGTCATTTTAGCACTCATTGGAAAAGCTCAAGTTCTTTGGGAATGTTGTGGGGCGAGTTGGCTTTATTGGGATGATTTGGGAAGGTGGGTTTTTATTTTGGTGCCTACTATGTTTAATTGGGTAGGGTTTATTGTGTTTGGTATCATTAGTTCTCATTAATATAACCATTTTGTTCCTTATGCTCCCATCCTATTTAATTCCTTCAAGTTGCGTTTGAATTTGTTTTCTATCAAATAAATCCAGTCTGTTTTGTTTATGATTGAAGGGGGGAGTTAGTCCATTTGGGTTAATACTTGTATCCTTATTTCCTAGTATCAAGCAGGGATGATCTCTCCATCCTCTGGTGAGGGAATTATATGCTTATTGTGTTACCTTATTTTATATTTATGTTAATGTAGTTGTTTGACTTGTTGGGTTGATGAGGGGACTAGCTAGGAGCCCTTTATGTGCATAATTTATATTGGGTTTCTAGGTTATCTAGTTGGGTCAAAGATCAAGTCTCTAGAGAACTGGGATTAATTCTCTATTGAAGTTGTAGGGCGGTGAACAATATTAATTTTGAGTTTGCTTGCATTAACACTAGTCTAAGTCTACCTCTCTAGTAGTCTAGGTGATAGTACATGGGTGGCTGTCTAGTCAAGGAACTCTCGATCTAGAATTGTCTATTCTCATACAATATTGTGAGCTCATCTTTGGAGGCATTGTCTTTCGACATGGTAGCTATATTGGAACCAACCAATTCTGTTAAGATGCCATGCCAATGGGATAGAGTTAGCAAGGGAGAAACTTGTTATTAAGAGAGAGCATAAAGGGGGTAAGCTCATAAGAAAAAACAACTACAAAACTTTGCAAGTTGATGCAGGCCACTTAATCTAGACTTGATTCAAGAGGAAATTACTAGAACAAAGAGTGAGGACCCTTCCCACAGATCCTCCCTTTCAGAGAGTAGAGTGTTGGTTAATGGGCTAACTAGATCCTAGATATAGGAAAACCATAAGGTGTTCCACCCAATATTTTTAGAATGTTGATTTATATTGGTAGATGAAGTTTATTTTGGGGTGCACATTGATGGATAGGAAAGAGCATAGAGATCATTTCCTCCACTCGTTGGAGCGCTTGCATAACCATCCAAATATTATGGATTATAGAATGGTGTAGATTGAGAAGCACCTTGGCCTTCCTCCTATGGGTAGCACGCCTTAGGAGAATGCCAAAAAACTTGTTAGGATTGTAGTTTATGAGTTAGAGCCCTGAGAATAATATTTTATGCCATTGCTTCAATTGTAATTTATCATTACTTTGTGTAGTCAACAAATCTCAAGACAGTACAACAGATATAATGAGTTTTTTATATTGTCTTTTTTTTTTTGTTATCTCAGTTCCCCCTTAGGAGGATTCTATTTTGGTTAGGGTCAAGTCTCCCTAATGATAGGATGGCATTGTCTATCTCTCAAGTGACATTAAAAAGATTTCCTTAAATTCATATAATATTCACTTTACAAAAAAAAATAGATGATCCAAAGTATATTGATTAAAATAACATTTTATATATTAAAAATTAATATAAAATATCAATCAATTTAAAACTAGGTAACTTAATTAAAATGATGACATTGATTGGAAGAAGGAATGAATGAGTTTCTCTTGTCTTTATCTAGGTTATGGGTTTGAAGCTTTTACACGGAGTTACAATGGTAAATAGGTGAAGTAAATCGGCCTCAAGAATTTTTGGTAGCACCTCTTGTGGTCACAAGTAGTGGTTATAGTATTGTAACAAGTGGTCACTATGAGGGAATGGAGGAACTAGTGGATTTCTTACCCAATCTCGATGAATATGTAGCATTTTGGTCTTACAAGCCACCTTAGTAGCATGCATTTGTGGCAGGTAATCTAGATAGAGATTCCTTTATGGAAGCTAAAATTGTGAGGTTTGGGCCTAATTAAATGATGTTCCCCATTTTTTTCCCCAACACATTATCTCTTGAGAAAGATATTTTATCTTTGTCATTTTCTGGTATTCCGAGTTCATTTTCATTAGGGCCTACCACTTGTCCAGGTTTTGAGGAACGCATCTAGTGGGAACCCAAGGTGAGTATTTCTCTGAGGGTTTCCCAGGCATTTTCTTGGTCCCTAGTCTTGCAAACCCTATGGTTCCAATTAGCGATCAACAGTTTTATCAATCAGAGGTGTTTATTGATAATGTATAGTCGGTCCCTAAATAGATTATAGGTTTTGCAAGAAACCCTTTTTCTCTGAAAGAGACCAAAGGTGAAGAAAGGATCTTGAAAAATTTATTCAAACCTACTGAGGCCAATAAAGGAGTTTTCACTGCTTCTGTGGATAACCAACCAATACAAGATGAAATCCTAGTGGGGAAACATGTAAGTGAAAGTGTCCCAATTGAAGGAAAGAAGGTAAAGAAGCGAAAAAGCACTTGATCAAGAATTGATAAAATGAACTTGGTTTTTCGTGAAGGTGTTAAAATTGGTGAAGCAATAGAGGCCTATGCATATATAGTAGTTACAGGGTACATCAAAGGTAGGTTTTTCTCAGTGAATTTTCTCAAAGCATGGTATGACAAAGAATGGAAGGGGAAAATTTTGGAACCAGTGCAAATCAAGACCCTAACACAAGGATGGTTCTCTCTCAGATTTCAAACAACAAAGGATGAAAGAAAGCTCTTATCAAAGGACCACAATATCAAGTCTACTCCAACAATTTTAAAGAAATGGTCCCCTTTATTTGACGTTAAGAAAGATTTTGGCTTGATGGGGCTTGACCCAAGTTTGGAGTTAATTAGCCAAACAAATCCCTACGCTACTGGCCCTTTCGGCATCAGCATGCGGAGCACGGACTGAATTCTCACCCGAAGCAGTATGGGGGGCTGCTGGAACCAATTTTCTGTACCCTTGAGATGTCTGAGGTGTCGATTTAGTCCAACTGTGCCTACCTTCACGTAGGTCACTCTGTGCACTGTTCTGACTTGCAAGACCTTCATGATCTATTAGAATTACCTTTCGCGCAGCCCTAACTAGGGGTTGAGATAATTTCACACCACTGTGGCTATGATCTGCACTATTTCCCCAAATTACACCGCGTATCTTATTTATCTTCTTATAGATGTTAGTTAACTTCATGTAAACAGATATTATATTTCACATTCACTCAATAAACACATATACATATGTTCGCGCATAATATAAATAGTAGAAGTGAAATTTATACCCAATACATTCAATGCATAAAACAAGAAATAAATACATAGAATTAAGGTAAAACTTCTCTTTATTAATGCTCCAACTATTACAGACTTGACTCACCCTGCGCACTCAGCTGTAGGGGTCTGTGCACTCAGCTACAGACTACTAGGCCTCTGCACACTCAGCTTCAAAGCATTCTTCTATTCTATGACCCAAAGACTCAACTCTACACTTAGATCTTCCACTATACTCCTATTCCATGATCATCAATTGATTTATTTACAACTTAGAGCCTCGCCCTATTTATATAATCCCATGGTCCGCAGACCATGGGTAGATTTCTATAGTTGACATTACATTACAAAAATGAGGGGGGACAACCCTATGACTCATTTACAACTTCACGCTCTGTGCCCATAAGTTGCCAAGTCTTTACATCAGATTTACATCTTTTGACCAAAATCTGGGTTTTAAGCCCCAAAACTTTCCTTGGGGGATCCCGCACCCAACAGGACCCCAACACAAACAACATGATTCGCCCTTGAGTCACTATGTCAGTGTAGAGATCTTTGCGTGAAGACCTCCCAAGACTGCCTAGATTGTTGCAAGATCGGCAACACATTGAGTAGCTCCCTGTTGCACTTCCTCGACACGCTGTTCAGAGACTACCATAGCTGAACTGCTTTCCTGAACTTGTTCTTTCGTTCCCTACATCTGCGCAAGATTGGCTTCAATCGAAGTGGTAATGAAAAATTCCTCATCAATCCATGGTTGTACACGTGCCTTCAAAACAGCTTCCTTGTGTCGAGCAGCATCCACCTGCTCCTTGAGCACTTCCACCTACTGCATCCAGCGAGCCTCTATGTAAGGGCCACCATCTATGTTGTCCCTTTTTTTTCATCATACTTCTGTTGCAACTCGTGCACCTCTGTTTCCAGGTGTTTTATATCTGAGTCCTCCTGTAGAGTAGTGAGAACCTTGAATGACTCCTCGAACAGCTTTGTACAATCCTTCACTGCACTGTTGATCTCCGTTATTCTTGCTGTAATGGCGTTGGCGCGTTGTTCCTTCACCTTTGTTGGGGTTGAAGGCTATGCCTTCAATTGTAGCTTAGCTATCTAAAGATTTAGCTCCAGTTGAACCTTGGCCATCTCTTCCTTTGCCTTGTGCACCCCTGCTGCGAGTTTCCAGATGTGCACATTCACTGGGTCTTCTACTAGGATGGCCAACTCCAGGACCATCTGGTAGGCTTCCTTGACCACCTGCATAATCTGTCAATTCTACGCCACTACCTCATTGTGCTGCAAGCTCAACTGTTCAATATTTATTCGCTGCTCACTCATGACCTAGAGCACACAGTTCTACAGTCACTTTGTCCTGCTAAACATAGAGCATCTCTCGAGGGAGTGTAGCCATATTTATTCCAACCCCCTTCAGTGCACTGACCATAGGCCTGTCAGCCTCATTTTTTGTAACTAGTGCTCCCTATGGCAGAACTATAGTGTTGGTCATTCGAGCACGCAACATTTCCTCAACTGCAGTCATGCCTACTGCGAGGGTGGTTGACAGAGTACCATTCGGTGGAGTGTGCACCTGTAGCTCCTGTGTCTACACCCGGAGGGACCCCAACACCATCTAGTTTTCCTCCGCGAACTGTTGGAGGGCCTCTACGATGACGTCCCTCACCGTCTCCCCAATGTCATGTAGATCCCCCTTAGTGAGGGTGATCGAGTTGAAAGAAGCCTTTGAGGCCTTCAACTTCTTCTGCGATCCCACCTGCTCTCTTCGACACTGTCACTTCAGCTATGTGGACATTGTCTGTGGGTCTGCGCCACCTTCCTTTGTATATGTTTCTTGTTCGGGCGAAGGTGACTTCTGGCCCTTGCACTCCTTCTCTACTACCTTATGTTGCTCTTCTGCTGCCTTCGCAACGTCCTATGCCTCCTACCCCTTGGCTACTGCTACTTCATTCCTTCGCTTTTCTGCCAACTGCACCATCCGTAGTTTTGCCTCCTCCTTTTGCCTCTATGTAGCGGACTTCTCTGATTCCACCACGGAGCTGGTTGGAGCGCGCCACTCTAGCGGCCACAATTCAAGCAAGGCAAATATGTCATCATCCTTCTCTAGATAAAGGACCTCGTGCCACGTCTTCGTGGGGTCCTTCCGCACCCTAATGTATACGTGATGAAATATTGCCTTGAACTCCATGAAGCTTTGTATACTGTTATAAACCGTGGCTTGCAGTTAATCACCATTCTAATGTTCATCTCCATGAACACCCAGAATATTTTGTTGCCTTTGATCCTCTACACATCTTTAGTTACCCACAACAAAGCGTACTTCGTTGCCTCCAGAATATCCTGCACAATCATTGGGAACTGGTTATCCTCGGGTAATTCCTAAGCCATCAGCACTATGGATAACAGAATCCATGCATAGTGGAAAGCCTTCCCATGTTCCTGTGCGTCGTGGTAGTTCTCTAAGAACTCTCAGCACAAGTATTTTGCCTAGTTAAACTGGACCCCTTATGCGTATTGCGCAGGAAGTGCAACCACCGGCGTGGGCACCTCATCCGCACAGCACTTCCGCATAATCTTCCCAGCCAGTATGTGTGTCGTGACTTTAACCGCAACGTTTTTTATGCTAGAGATTGCATAACCTCTCTTCTACTTCTCCAACATGAACTTTTTCTTCATGGCCTCCGCGATGGCCAGATCATCACTTTTACCTTCCGAGATATTCATTGGGTCCTCCCCTTTTTAAGGGAGTCAGGTAATTTTGTGAACTAGGTGGTCTATGATGGGGATTGGCTCCTCCAGCCACAAACACCCATCATGCACCACGCAGAGCAGCTGCCTGTTGACAAAAATAGTTACTGGGGTGTGATGTTAATGCGACACCCAGAGCAGGTTTAATAGGGCTGCCTTTTCTACACCTCGCAGCCACTGGCGCGGCTCCAACTCAATGACTCTCGGCGGTGTGTTTTTTTGCTGGCACATGAGCTATGCGGTTGCCAAATGTGGGAACTTCTCATGGTCTACGAGATCCTAGTCTTCAAATTTTAATACCGGCACTCGCCCCAAGTGTGATCTGTAAAAAATGATGCCATCGGGGAGTAGCGAGGTCTGCAGAGAGATCTTGCTTTCATCTAGGTCCTTGGGCACCCTTGCTTTCCCCTTCTACGGAGGAACATACGTGGGTAGCTTGGTCAGAGGCTCCACAAGCTGAGTTTCCACCTCCATCTCTATGTCTTCCTCCTCCTCTATCAGGATTTCTTCAAAGTCTTCCTCCTCCTCATCGATTTCCAAATTGATCGCCTTCCCCTTTTCTTCCATGGTAAGTTTAGTTCTCAACGGGTTTCTAGAGGACATGTGCACTGGTACCATAGGCTGCTTATCTTTCTTGGGTCTCGGCGTGCATGGTGATTTAGGGATTTCTGTGACTATCCTGGCACTTTCTAGGGCTTCTCCTATTGTTATGGCCTACACATCCTCCTTAGTGGTCATTGCTCTGATATCCATGGCTTCTTCAGGTGTTGACATCATTCTAGTTAGGAGGTCCTGCATCTCTTTCGGCAATGTTTCAAACACTGAGCTTGCTCTCAAAGCCTCAAAGTTCGGAAGGTCCATGAACAGTTTATAGCGCAACAGCTCAATTCTCAAATGGCCAAGTGTTGTTTGCTGGACAACCCTTTTCAATTTATAGCACCTTTTGAATTTTAATTCGACCGTTCCCCCCACTTTCGATCCATTAATTCTCCCTTGGTGGCAGATCTTCCCAAATCTAGCCCGTAAATTTCACCTCAAATGCCTGCCACCCACTTCATTTGGTCTCAAACCAATCATCACATCATGAATAGTGACTGTAACGGTCGCTTTCTAGCCAACCCACATGGCAGTTCGGCTACCCTTGGACTGTCGCGGACCCTGTGCCACTTCACTCCTGCGTGCAGTCCTGACATCACGCAGCTTCCAAGCATAGTAGTTTATAGTTTTGCGCTTCCTTCCAGTTGCCTGGAGCACTAAGATTGTGCTTCCTATGGCTAGTCAGATGGCCAAGCCACTTGTGTATGGCTTCAAATGACTACCATTTACTTTTCCTAGGAAGATTTTTCCATTTAATTTCACCAACTGCACCACGCCATCATCTGTGATTTCCTTAACAACATATGGTCCCATCCAATGCATTCTAAGCTTCCCTGGGAATTTATCAAACTTACTATCATATAACAACACCAAATCATTCACCTTAAAG
The DNA here is from genome assembly GCA_000404065.3 of Pinus taeda. NCBI lineage: Eukaryota > Viridiplantae > Streptophyta > Pinopsida > Pinales > Pinaceae > Pinus > Pinus taeda. The sequence continues at coordinate 51,650 of APFE031735949.1, read as the reverse complement.
GTGTGCGGTTGTTCTTCCAACATGTTGTCTCCCCAACCTTAAGGACCATTTGCACATTTGCCCCCCCAAAACATTCTTATTGTTGTACAGTTAAATGTAATCGTGGTCGAATAAATTTTTAAGACATTAGGACACAACTTGACCTTTTCATGTTTTAAGAGTCGAGAAAAGGACAAAAGATGACTCTAGTCACCTTCAAATATTTAGTGAGCCCGAAGTGACAAATGCTCAAGTGAGCCTTTTCTTTTAAGGAGTCCGAAAAGGATCAAAAAGTGACTACTCTGGAGAAACTAGGCAAGGGGTTTACCAGACAATCCGTAAAACTGCATATACACCTTAGCAATCATATGAAAGCCAAGGACTTTCCGTACGGCAGTCAATCTTACTGAATGTTGTGTTCGTTGCGTTACGGGCTATAAGGCGGCAGACACGGCTTCCTGTGGATCAAGGATGATAACCTAGTGGAGTCTCCCTATACAAACGCAACGGTACGTGGGAGCACAAGTCTGTACTAGACCACAATTTAGTCACACAAGGAGGAATAACCCAACCTTAAGTGAAAACAAAAGTGACTAAGTTTAACGACGCCAGAGCACGTCTCTAGCCTAGACCTCTAGAATGTGAGCGTTATGTTCCAATGCGTTTTTATGTTCATTCGATTTATTTTAAAGTTGATCTTGAGTTAAGTTTCGGTTTTCAGGTCCTACAGTATGTAATTTCTCAAAATCCCTAAATACAATCTATATGCCAAAACATGTCATTCCATTCGATGAATGCTAATTACAAGAGAGTTAGAGAGCTTTCATGTAAACGAAACGATCACAAACAACAAAGAGTTTCCCTAATGCAACTAATGCAAATCAATAAACTTTTCTTTTAAGATTACTAATTCACCAATCGAAATGAAAAGTCCTAACTTTCATTAACTGATTCAAAGCAAAAGAGATTTTTCTTTTCGATAATGGCAAAATGCACTAAAGAGATTTTGAGAAATAATACGAACAAATTCTAACCAATACACACATGTTCAGTTCCTCAAAACACAAATCAAACATCCAAAGAATCAAAAAGGTCCTAAAGACAACAATGAGCCGTGTGATCTGGGCTCAAAGTGAGACGAAGCAGAATTCAAGTGAAGACGAAGCAAATCACCTAAACAATGCAACGAAATGATTCACAACTACCAAACAAGTGTAAGGGAGCAAACAAGAGAGTCGACTCGACAACAAAAAGATCAAAACACCTTAGGAAGGCTCGATTCACAAGGCGACTAGATGCCCTAGGGCTAGAAATGCGAAATCGATATAAAAAAGCAAACACCCAAAGGGTAGCAATCGAAACCAGTCAAATCACACTCCAACACACTCCAGTAGTCTAATGAAGGTACTTAGGACAAAACCAAAGCCCAAAAAGTTGAGAACCAAGCAAACTTCAAAAGTTTACAGGCCTGGCGCGACTATCAGGCTGCAACTAGCGCCTTTCAGGGATTGGCGCGAGTTGTAAGTGTGCAACATGCGCCAACTAGCGCGACTATCACGCTATAAACTAGCGCCAGCCGAGTTTGCTATGGAAAAATAAAAAACAAAAGAGCCAAGGCTAAACGAGCAATACCTAAGTACTCTCAAGAGGCAAAACAACACAGGAATCCACCCAGAAAGCTAAACAGGCGGGAGAAACCAAGGAAACAATCAAGGAACAAGGCTAGTCCCAAGTCGTTCAGTTTGCAAACCCAACCAGAGATGGAATGAAGTAGCATTGATCTACTTTGCTAATGCAAAACAATAGCGTTTCGAAGGATATCTGGCCAGACTTCAGACTCTGTCTAATAGTTTACAAATCAAACAACAAGACAAGATAAACAAACAAGGCAAAAGCCAACTCCCCAGCGGAGTCGCCAAATTTTTGTACAGGGAAATCCCCTCTACGGACAGAGGCGATCCCACTAGCCTAAATGGGGTCTAGCAACAATCAAACAACGCTAACACGTAGGTTCCTAATTGCAAAGTAAAGGCCAATGATGAGAGCCTACCTCGAATCCAATGCTAGTATTCGTAGAAGATTCGTCGCTTCCATTCTTTCACTTCAGCTGGTCACAATCCTCACGATCCTCATGAATAGAGACACTTGCACACGCAAAGGACAAGACAAATACAAGCATAAAATCCAAGAAATACAACTATGTATCAGTCAGAAAGGATACAACTCAAACACCATAATAAAGACACATGAGTGGAACCATAATGATAGTCGTCTATTACTATTGATAAACAAAAGAGAATACAACCAAGTTCTGACGTCAAACCCTCCTTTGGCTGGGTGATCAGCAACACATGCCTTGCAAAGCTTGTAGGGGATGGGGAACAAGCCTCTCTCTCCTAGGTTACTTGGACATGGATCTCCTCCTTAAGGATTTAGCCTCATAGGGATGAACAAGGCCTCTTGCAACATGAGCTTAGCAATTCTCAGACTTTGGGACTTAGATTTGGGAGCTTGAAGAGTAGAATTACTAACTAGCTTGTTAAAGACAAAGGAACAAGCTTATATAGAGGTAGGAGGAGTAGATAAGACCATCCACTTGATTCATGGGATTGTCCTTATCATTAGGAAGCTTCCATGAGAGGTGGAGAACTACTTCCCTCCTTGGGAGATTCGAAGCCCAACTGAACTAATTCGAACTGGAATCAGATCATGGATAGGTTAGAAGGAACCTTCGGAAGTTTGTTTGTTAAAAAATTTACCCAACTGGGTTGGCGCTAGTGCAACTCTGAGACGGAGCGCCAGCTGGCGCGCCCTCTTTGGAGAATTTCCCCCATTTGCGCGAGTGATACACTGTGGAACAGCGCCAATGGAGAAAGGGCTATATTTTTGGGTATTTTGCAAAAGGTGTCTTCAGGGCATATGAAGTACATACTCTAAGGGATACAATGCAGGTGTTTTCAATTTATGTCACTTCTCACAGGTCCCGGAATAGGTCCTCCAATATATGGGAGAAGGGGTAACACGGACGGTGAAAAAATACTGTGTAACACTTATTAACCACACCTCTCAGTGCGGAGTTCATGTGCATCCACATAGGTTGGTTTCCATCTGCTTGTGCCCCAGCTGACCCGATGCATGCGCAGATCATCCCATCCATTGTACTTGTTGGTCAATCGTACTAGGCTTCCCAAATCATGTGTGCATAATTCTTCTACATTCGCGCTAGTCGTCAAAGCTCCCTTTGTGTGTACCCCACCATCTCGTGGGTGTAGCGTGCAGTACCCAATTCAATGCCTAGAAATGTTGCTTTTCTATCACCTCCCTTTCAAATTTGTCCAAGAAGTTATCTACCTTACTTAACCCATCATAAGTAGGTAGGTCTCTTATCTTTGTCGATACGCAGTGCAGTGATCTTGTCATCATATTATAGTTCAGCGTGGTTACTTCATGTAACCGATTCTACCATAATTCTATCTCTTCATCAAAATCTGACGTACAGGAGCTCTTGCACTCCCATGAAATTCTCCCATCCACAGTGGAATTCACCCAATATTCCTCTCACGCAATTATCTTGTAGATGCAGTCCAATTCATCATCACTTTCATAGTCATGCATTGGCTCTGTATAGCGTGATCCTTCAGCAGGGTCTAGGGGTATAACTACGCGTAGAGACTTCTTCTCAAAAATCATCTTGGACTTCTTCATATTAATCACCCTGTTCATGTCAATGGCCCAATCAATTCCTAAGAGCGCAGGGTAGGGATTGTTGTCATCAAAAATCTCTATCACTTTGAAGTCTACTAGTGTGCTCGCTCCTTCAATGTCCACAATTATTCCCTACAATTGCCCCATGGGTATTATCTTCTGTTGGTTCGCCATTCGCAATTGAATAGGAGACCACTGCAATGTAGGTCTCGCCATTCGCTCCCATGTCTGTTTTGGCAGAACATTCGCATATGATCCTAAATCCAGGATTACTTGGTCCATTTCATATTATCCAATCTATGTGGTAAGTCTCATTTCTCTTCCCGTCCTTGTCTTATGCTTTCCAATCTTTCAAACTACACGTTGCTCTCCTGGTGCGGTCCTAGTGCATCTGTTAATGAGTTCTTGTAATCCTTTTACAGCCTTACTGTCGCATGGTAACTTCATACATGTTTCCAAGAACATCGTGAGCATAGATGGGTCCATATTTAGCTCCAGACTATCTTTTCTTCCTGAAGTGGAGGCATCAATGAAGCTCTTCTTAGCTTCCATAAAGGTTTCCCGGGTGCGCTCCAAATCAAACTCCGCTTCTTTCACCGGAGCTTTGCGAACCCAAGTACTATCTTCTGGCTATTTGCCTTTCTCATCTCCCATCGTGACTCCACTTCGAAGCACAATATTCACATTTGGGTCTTCCTCATGAGGCCCAGACCTCATCATCTACAGGTTCTAAGTCGATGGAGGCGGTAGTGCTCCTTTGTCAAAAATCCTAGCTATTAGTGTAGGATAGTCTTCTATATCATGATCAAACAAGGTGAAATACAAACATGATGGGCACATTGGATTCGTACAATCGCGGGCATAATGTCCTAGCCCTCTGCAATTGTAGCATATCAACTATCTGTGACCTCTTCCAGGTCCTCCTCCACCTCAGCCTCGTCCGTGCCCCTGAAATCCTGTTCGCACCATGCATGTATTCTGGTCTAGGGGCCACGATTTGACTTGAACCCTGTAGGTGGGAGTTCTATCCATCATCAACTCATAGCTTCTACAAGTGTGATCATCGTGTCCCACCAACCTACAAAAATTACAGAACAATTGTTGCAAATTTTGTGTATACTTTTGTAACAAATGGTAGTTGTCTGTAGCATGGTTTCCACCTATTTGACAAATCACGCACCACAAAGTAGGCACTGCGCTAGGTCTTTCTTGCACTTCTGACCTTAATGGCATTGGTCCTCCTCTTGCAAGGTAATTTGAGAAAACCGGGCAGTGGTCCTTGTCATGACCCTGACCCTTGCATTTTATGCACCACACCTCTTCGCACACTTCTGGTTGAGTTGTCCTGTCCTATTTTAGACTCTGCATCTCAAGGCATAAATTCTTCAGCTGCGCATGGATTTGCTAAAACCCCAAGTTGGGATCCTCCATCAAGGTCTCATGCAGTTTCGTCACAATCTCTAAGGCCTCTACCTAAACCGTTAACTTCTGCTACGATAGTGCACTCCTTAAATGTGGTGTTAGTAACACTACAAACCACTTGCGGTGCTGCCCATCCGTCAGATTCATATTGGCTTCATGAATTCTACATTTCAGCCTCTGATCTAGCTTCCAAGAAGTCTCGCCTGGTGACATTTTGATCTCTTTGAATCCAATTGATCCGAATTGGATCCATAAAGAACTTTCAAAGAACCATGACTATATCAGGTCAGGAAAAATCTCTAAAGAATTCCAAAACAGCAATAAAAACACCCCTGAACCAATGGCAATGGTAGCTAGCGTGGAACGACGAGGACCTTGGTCAAAGCGCGCTGACCGAGGCCCATGGAGACTGTGCGGGAGGTGAAGTTAGCCCCTAGGAGGCCTAGATCAAGAAACAAAGGTGGATTTTGATGCACTAGGTGAAAAGGGTTGAAATGGAGAAGCCCCGAGCACTTGGTCATGTGGGGAGCCGGAGAACCGTGAGTGAAAAAGTGAAAAAGCGCTAAAAGGACAAGGCGAGACCCGTGCTTTAGAAAACCAGCGGTATTGATCGAGGCGCCCTGAAACAGTAAGAGGTTTTGGGAGAGAGCGGAGTGATCCCATTCATCGATCGACACGTGGCAGGCGGAGGTGAGAGAAAACCATAGTTGATTTCACACTAATGGTCGAACAAGTTAACCACACAAAACGTGTGTATGGCATTGGATCTGGGGGACCTAGATCGGATGGCTAAGATTGCGCCTGATCGAGAAGAGGAATCGATGAAGGTATGGACCACGATTTAGAAGGATTTGGATTCTGTTTTGACCGCCATGATGGAGAAAGACTTCATCCACAATGTAACCGAAGAAACAAACCGATGAAGCAAGCTGGCACAAGTTATAAGAGGACATGTGGCCACACCCTACGAGTTGATTATGACGTCGAACAGGGAACTCCAAGCGCAGCTGCAGAAGGTGAATCAACGGAGGTGGCAAAGGAAATGAACAGACTTGGGAACGAATGGCCTAAAAGCCATGAATAGATGTAGAATAGACAAACAGTCAGGCAGATAGTCAGTCCAAGAGATGAAGAAGACAGAGGAAGAAAAACACACAAAGAGAAAAAGACAGTGAAGCAAAAGCAATAAGAGGATAGAGGGCCAAGCTGACCAAAGGCAGCATCGAGCACTAGAGAGATTGAGAGATTCAAGCCTTTCCTGAGAGGATCTATCAGACCAAAGAGGTCACAGGGCTAGTAGGCAAATGAGTCTGTGTACTCAAGTAGCTTGGGGAATCCAAGAACCACCCTGCAAAGCAAACCTATTTCGGGATAACTCACATTGAGTCCCTGCATTGTAATTCTTTGCTTAAAGACACAATAAAACAAGGCCACCACTGAAAGCTAGACCAGAGATGTAGCCCTGAAGAATAGGGTGAACTCCTTATTAAATTTCTTGTGTTCTTGTATTTTCTTACTGTATTTCTTTGTTGTCTTTCCATTTAATTGTCTGTGTATTGGCAATCTAATCGATCTGTTGCTTCAATGATCTAGAACACACACCAGCACATGAGTCTGTAATACCTTGTTCATTAAATCTTTAACTGATGTCATTCACAGGGTGATTATGAGATCAAGTGGTATTAGAGCTTTAGGATGTAAAGGTTAGACAAGCTTATGTTAGTTTAGTTGTTGAATGCTCACTAGATCAAAGCTCAAATTAGGAGAAAGAGAGTTGGTCAAAACTAATCTTGAAATTGGGAGAATCTATCCTCGGAAGACAATGTCAGAGGAAGGTTCTATGGGGCTAGACCCTCAATTCATAGAAAGTTTCCTAGCTATAAATTCTATGGTAGAAGAGATGTATAGGGACTTTAGAAAGCACAAGGATGGAGATTCATCAGGTTCTAAACAAGATAAAGAAGAAGATGAATCCCATTCCCATGACCACTCAAAAGGAAAAGGAAAGAGGAAATCTTTCTCACACCTCCAAATAGCCCTGTGCATAATAAGAAAGCATCTTTGATTAAGTTAGATGTAAAATTTGATTTACCTATATATGATGGAGAGCTAAATGCTGAAGAGTTGGACAATTGGATTAGACAAATTGATGTGTATTTCAGAGTGCAGAACATCAACTCAGACAAGAGTAAAATTTAGCTGGCAAGCATATGCCTAGAAGGCACTACCTTGGTTTAATGGGAAGGCAGAACCCAAGCTAATATGAAAAGAAATGGTAAGACCATCTTTGTCTGGAATGAATTTGTTTCTGCAATCAAAAAACAGTTCTATCCATTGGCCTACATGCAACAAGCCATGATGAGTTGGCAAACTCTACGACAGTTGAAAGGGCAAAGTGTGCAAGGGTACACTCAAGAATTTAGAAAGAGAGCATTGATTCTAGGAATCTCATTAGACTCACCAGAGACTCTTTTGAAGTACATTGGTGGTCTACACAGCTATATGAGGAATACTATCCTCATGTTTAATCCCATTAGTATATATGAGGTATCTGTATAAGCTACTCATCTGGAGGCTAGACGAAAGAATGGAAATCCAGAAGTTGGGGGACCATCCCAACCCACTGTAAGCAAGAGAAAGGAGAAAAGAATGCAGAAGTGGAAAGCAAGGAAGGCTAACACTGCACAGAAAGGCAAAGCTTCATGCACTCACTGTAAAAAGGATGGGGATGATGATGAGCATTGTTGGCTTCTGCATCTAGAGATGAAACCTAAAATGTCCAAGGGCAAGAAGAAGAAGACTGCTGCAGTGATTCAGAAAGATTTGGGGTCAAACTCAGGAGATGAAACAATCATTGTAGCCACACGTATAAAAGGTTTTCTGCTTTAGATAATGTTGAAATCAAGAAGCAGGTGTAGGAGTTGCTCAAGAAAGCATTCATTAGGCCTAGCACATCACCATGTGGGTCACCAATAATTTTGGTGAGAAAGAAAGATGGCTCATGGCGAATGTGCATTGACTACCGAGCACCGAAAAAAATAACAATCAAAAATAATTATCCCCTTCCTCGCATAGATGATCTTTTAGATCAATTAAAGGAAGCTATTTATTTCACCAAGCTGGATTTGCATAGTGGATACTACCAGGGCAGAGTTGCAGAGAAAGATGCATGGAAGACTGCTTTCAAGACAAAACAAGGATTGTATGAGTGGCTGGTTATGCCTTTTGGCTTGATCAATGCTCCTGCTACTTTCATGAGATTAATGAATGATGTACTCAGAACTTTTCTTGATGATTTTGTTATTGTGTATCTGGATGACATTCTGATTTTTAGAAAAACATGGGAAGAACATTTAAAGCATGTTAAGAAAACATTAGATGTTTTGAAAAGAGAAAAACTTTATGTTAAACTCTCAAAATGTGAATTCAACAAAACATCTCTAAACTACTTGGGTCATATAGTAGGGGGAGGTGAATTGAAAATAGATCCCTCTAAAGTGGTAGTCATTGTAAACTGGCCTAAACCCAAGTCTGCTATAGAAGTGAGAAGCTTCTTAGGAGTAGCACAATATTGGAGAAAGTTCATTTCTAACTTTTCCTCAATTGCAGCTCCCTTACATGCTTTAACAGGATTGAACAAGGTGTTTCACTGGGGAGGCAAACATCAGAAAGCCTTCGATACCTTGAAAGAAAAGATTAGTACATCACATATACTAGCACTACCTGATCTGCAAAGACCATTTGAGATCCAAATTGATGCCAGTGACTATGCCATGGGAGCAGTGTTGACACACCACAATAAACCCATATGTTATCATTCTGAGACTTTTAATCCTGTAGTAGTTAACTATCCTACCTATGATAAAGAATTGTATGCATTAGTTCAGAGTGTGAAAAAGTGGAAACATTGCTTAATGGGCAAAGAGACAGTAATACATATTGATCATAAACCACTTCAATATCTACACTCCCAAACTAAGTTGCAATAATCAAGACATTACAGATGGATGGGTTTTCTACAACAGTTTCATTCAGTCATCAGATACAAGAAGGGCATACATAACAAGGTTGTAGACATGTTATCTAGACCCATTATAAATGCATCTACTATACTTAAGCATAATTTTGTGCTACACGAAAGCTACATTGAATAATATGCTCAAGATATAGATTTTAAAGATGTATATGCAACTACGAGTCAAGGAAAAAGGGTAGAAGAATTGGATTACCATGTGAAGGATCGACTCTTATACCATTGTGGAAAATTCTGCATTCCACAAACAGAGAGAGTAAAGATCATTAGGGAAGCACACACTTCTCTGATATCAAGTCACTTTGGGGTAAGTAAAACAATTACACAGCTGTAAAGATTTTGTTATTGGCCAAAAATGAATGAGACGGTTTCTAGATATGTAAGAGGATGTACTATGTGTGCTAAAAGCAAGCCCAGCAATAGAAAACTAGGCTTGTACACTCCATTACCAGTACCTTCTCACCCTTGGGAAAGTATTTCTATGGATTTTGTTAGAGGACTACCTAAATCTAGGAAAGGTCATGATTATCTATATGTTTTGTGGTTAGGTTCAGCAAAATGTGTATTTTGATACCTTGTAATAAACAGATTACAGCTAAACAAACTACAAAATTGTTCTTTGAACATGTATGGGTTCATTTTGGATTACACACTTCTATTGTATTTGATTGAGACACCTGATTTGTGGGGAAGTTTTGGTCAAGTCTGTGGGAACTAATGGACACCAAACTGAAGAAAAACACAAATTTTCATCCACAAACTGACGGCCAAACACTATCAAAGTACAGAGATCTACAATCATAAACAACATAGGACCAGATATATATTGACCACACAAATGCATATAACATCAAACATACAAGAATGTGGAGGAAAACTCGAATAGCTTTATTGATATAAAGAATAGCAAAGAGGATTACAACCCATTATTCTGACCCAGCATCATCCTCCCAGCATGAAAGCCCTTCTTCACCTCATGAAAAGCTTAGATCACCCAACACTATGATATTCCACCAAGAAACCAACAACACTTCCTTACAAAATACAAGAT
>APFE031735949.1:19904-41086 GCA_000404065.3 Pinus taeda | reverse complement strand
AGTGTCACAGGAGAAGTTTCTGGAAGATTCCATGATCATCCACCTTGCAAACTGTCTTTGCCATTTGTCTATTCTCACTCATCGCACCCTACAAAAGGGCTTTCTAGTATGCATTGCACTTTTTTCACTGAGCAAGTGAGATGCATTGCACCCTTAGCACTGAGCAGCCTGTATGGTCTAGTTTTGACCAGTTCTAAGTAGTTTTTCATGGAGAACTTCTGGGAGATGATGTAATTAGATGACCTTGCTCCTTTAGGGTGTGAAGCAACACTTTTAGAGGCTTAGAAGCCCTTGGTTTATGGACATTTATGATTGGGGTTGTAGTGCCCAAAAATGTCTATAACAGTTGCCCCCTAAAGCATGAGGTCGTTAATCTTTTGATGTCGGGTGAAATGCTTTATCATGAGGATCCGAGGTTTTTTCGAACTAGAAGGAGACCTGTAATAAGATACAATACAATACATTATCTTCATAATATTTTTCATGATCTAGCTGAGGCGGGCATTCCCATGCTCAGTTTTATAAATTCATTTCCATGTATATAGGACACACAACCATCTGTGTAGCAGACTAATGATTCAGACGGAGTCATCATCCTTTGATTCGGATGATCATCTGTTCGGAAATGTTGTACATTTGATGTCTTTATATTCCTAAATATATCGCAACCCGGATGGATGAAACTAGATCCAGGGTCTTCAAACTCGTTCAATCTTCACCCGAAATACAAGTCGATCCATGTGAAAAATGTTCTGGAGTTGAACATGAACAGACATCGCCTAATTACCAGCCAATGATGTAAGTTGTTAACAGGCGCGAGAGGAATCACCGACAATGATGATGAACCTCAAGGTACGATAGTACAATTCATGTGGTGTGAAAAAGGGACTTGGTGTCGAACACCGCGTAAAATCTTTTGCTCGAAGGCCATTGATGTAAACCTGTCGCCGGAAGTGAGAAACTTGCCATTGAGGCATGCAAGCTTCAAAGTACTGAAAGGGTTGTTCCTAGGTCGACTTCTTGGATAATGAGCTGATGTCAACAAGAAGTGACCCGTCGTAGGATGGCCTTAATGAATCCTGTTAGCTCTGCTACAAAATCCAACATTTGAGGATCAAACGCAGTCCTGATCGGGTTGTTTGCGCGCGAAAGGATACCCAAAATGGATACAAAAGTTCTCCAAAAGCCTTATCAGTCCTCTCATAGCCTTCACCGATTGAAAAAATTGCAGGAGGAAAGCCTTTTGGAGGGCGGAAATGCACTATCGGGAGGCACAAATACCCTAAAATTATGGAAAATCTAAAATCGCAGGCTTGACGGTCCGAGATCATATCAGCCGTTGGATCTGGCCGATCAACGGTCCAGATCGTGTCGGCATTTCGCAATTGGAGCAGGCGGGAAGTGGCAGCGATATGAGAAACCTCACCGATGAGCGATTTCCGATATCGCATTGGCGAATCGCAATGGAGCGCTTGCGAAAGAGGCAGGGCCTTTATGCCTCACGATATGCGATCACCGACATCTTATCGCCGATATCGTATCGGCATATCGCATCGGCGCTTACAAAGGGGGCAGTGCCTTTTATATGGTTATGTGCGATGCGATAAGCTGATAGCGCTATAAGTTATTTCGATAAATTTTCGAGTCCGCGGCGACATCGCTGTCGACACTTTTATAAGGGGCGGAGCTTTTATGCAAGGCATGTAGGACCCCGATGGGTCGGACCTGATACTATTATGAGTCACTTTTCATAAATTTTTAAGTCCGCGCCAAGGCCTTTTTCAATAATTATGGGCGCATTTATGTTATATAATGAAATATGGGGAAATATAAAGGAAGCCTCGAGGGAGTGCCGATAGCGATGAAGCCCGGACCCGATGGGTCTGGGAAGCAAAATATATATGTTTTCGAGTCCGCCAAAGGCAAAATTCCAGTGTTTTGCAGCATTTTTCAATGTATTTTAAAACAGAGGATTGGCCGGCTATCATGAGCGATTGCGACCCGAAAAGCGACCCGATAGAGGCATAACGCATGCATTGACTGTCAATATTTGAATTATGGCAAAGCGGATGGTGTTTCTCAGTGGCGCAATGATCATAAAAGCAAGCATGCAGCAGTACAGTGCAGTAGGTGGCTGCCTTCAAATAGCCGTATGGCCGAGAAGGAAAGAAGGCGTGTCCCAAACAGGTCAACATTTATCAGACATAATGGAGCAATTTCAATGTTCAACGACTACAATTAATCAAAGGTATGGCCGAGAAGGAAGCAGGACACCACAGATCCACTCAAAGCATTCAATGGCTATGGGCTTCACCCATATTTCACTCCACCGACCCAAAAAGGACCGCAGAGCACCAGAGAGGGACTAATCTATTCAAAACACAGTCAGATTTGTATCAGAGAGCCATTCCTAAATGTAAATATGGTTGGTGACCATTTATGGACCTCTCCATGCATTGTTTAACAGAAATGTTTTGTATTGTAATACTATATATACTCAGAACTCAGATGTAATAGGATGATGAGTGTTTGATGAAGAGAACCCTGTTGTAAGGTTCAACTTCTGGAGACTGTAACTACTTTGTAACCCGCAGCGTCTTGTCTTCATTTTCAGCTAATACAAGCTTCTTTTGCTGTTTATTGCTCACTTTCCACTTCTCTTTCTTGTTCTAGGCTGTGCCTATCTGCATTTGTTTTATTTCTGTGAATGTTCAGCGTCAGAGGGGTTGTCATCCCACCTCTGTGTTAGGATTTAGCATGTATCATAGAACATGTGGGCGGTTTTCTGTTGTTTAATGCATAGAGAGCTGTCATCCTGTCTGTGTGTTAGAAACTAGATTTACAGACCTCTTAACTGGTTGCAGCCGGCCATCACAGGGTCCTGTGCATCTGCTGGTGTGGTCAGTGTTCTTCATTATCACCTTATCTTCAAGCTATGAGTAATAGGTGGTTAAAAGCCTTGTAGTCTGGGGGTGCTCACCCATGTCTGGGGTCAATCATAGTAGAAGTGGTTATCTGGCTTGAATATGCAGCATTTGTTCCATTCGTCCACCATTTATCCAATTATATTTGGTTAAATTTTTAATGTTCCCGAGCATCACTGATATACAACCTAGGTGAGTTTCTTGGGGTGATAACATTAATTGGCGTCGTTGCCGGGGAGAGGAGAATTGAAGCTCAGCTGCCCTGGGAGAACGACATAGTTTCAAGCTTTGATGACAGACAAGGTTTGAACACAGAATTTGGTTGTAATCATCTATCTGGCGACTCCACTGGTGGAAGACCATCCTTTGGCGACTCCACTTAGAAGTTCTGGCTCAGTTTGTGAGGCATACTAGAAGAAATCCGCAGAAGTTTCCAGCTGAACCATTGCTTGACCCTGGAAAAGTTGTTAAATCGAAGAAATCATCAAAGAAAGGGGCATCAGGATCAGGTAAGCCTAGAAACTCTAATTTATCTCTAAATGATGAGTTTATAGCTGAAGAATCACAGCTTGAAGTTTTAGAGCCCAGCTATGTTAGCAAGGAAATTCTTTTAGAGATCAGTTCAGCCCCTTTTGCAGTCAGTTCTCCTTTGAATCTCAGTCCAAAGAAAGTTTCCCATTCTGTCCAAAACATCCCAATATCCTTCCCATCCATTACATTATCTCCTGCTGCTCTATCTGTTAGTATTCTTCCACATATTCCAAATATGGCAGGACAGCAAGCACCTACCACGATTGAAAGGATTGTTGCTGCTAGATATGGATCGTTGGTCTTGCCTGTACCTTTAAATGCTATGCCTACAGGAGAATATCAAAAATATATGCCCAAATTTACTGGAACAGAGGGAGTGACAGCGGAAGAACATCTTGAAGCTTTTTATAGTTATGCTGACAATTTAGATATCAGTGAGAATGATGTATGGATGAGAGTTTTTGTCCAGAGCCTTGATGGAGAGGCTAGGAAATGGTTTAGAGAGTTACCCCAGAGATCTATAGCAGATATTGAAGCATTAGATGAAGCATTTTTGAAGCAATGGGGAGATAAGAAGGACCTATTATATTATCATACTGAGTTTGGAAACTTGAAAAGAGAAAGGGGTGAATCTTTGCCTGATTTCAATAAAAGATTTAATAAGATGTACAGTAAAATACCAGCTGAAGTAAAGCCTACCCCCACCACTGCCAAACTCACATATGCTAATGCTTTTGACCCCGATTTTTGCTTACTGTTGAGAGAAAGAAGATGCCCTACTTTGAATGATATGCAAGAAGCAGCCCTCGAGGTGGAATCAAATATTATGGCAGCAGAGAAGTTGAAAAGTCAAATTGATAGGAGAAAGCCGAGAGGGGAGGTTTCTTCTTCTCAGGCCCCAACTTCAGAGCCTAAGTTAGACAAAATGACTAAGATGATAGAGTCATTGGCTGCTGAAGTTTCAAGGCTAAAGGTAGAGCAGGCTTCAGGCAAAACAACGCAGCAAAACACATTTGCTCCAAGAAGTCCAAACCCATTCAGAAAAGCAAACAATCAGCTACAAATCATGCAAAGAGGTGAGCAAGCCAAAGAAGATCATAGGGTTAAAGCTCCTTTTCAAAATGCAGTAATGGAGGGGGAACAATTTAAAGAAGAGGAAGATGAAATTCATTGTATGGAAGATAAAGGTAGCGCTGTATTTTTAACATTGGCTGAATATGAAGAATCATTGCAGCAAGAGCAGGAAAAGCGAGGATGGGACATTGGTGCTTTGCTGCAATCAGGTGAACAGCAGCGCAAATATAATCTAAGATCCAATGCAATTAATGCCAAAGAAACAATTGCGGAAGAAGCTGCTACCCAAGTAGCTCCACAACATACCAGGCAAAGAAGATCAATAGCTGATCCGATCACCCTCAAAGTTCCAGTCCAGGAGGTAAAAACTGCTGATAAGCCTTTCTCTGCTTTCAGTTTTGAATCAGAAGTTTAGAAGTTGAAGGTTGTTGTGCCTCTATCTGAGTTAGTCAATAGTGAATTGTTCAGAAAACCCATCCTTGAAACCCTTGAGCTAGAACCTAAACAAGCCTCTATTGACTCTGTCAATCTGCAAGATGATAAGCCTGCTATTGTGCTCAGCCCCATGGTGGAACCTACTGGTAATAATTCCCCATCTTTCTATGTTTCATTAACTATCCATGATAAAATCATCCATAATTGTCTGCTAGACACAGGTGCCAGTCACAATCTAATGCCTAAAACAGTCATGGAAGAACTAGGCCTTGATATCACTAGACCCTATCATGATTTGTTCTCTTTTGATTCAAGGTAAAATGCCTTGGATTGATCAAGGATCTAGCCATTACCTTAACTCAGCTGCCCATGAAGAGTATGATGATGGATATAGTGGTGGCCGATGTCCCACCGAAGTTTGGTATGCTGTTGTCTAGAGGGTGGATTAAGAGACTAGGAGGGACATTACAGAATGATCTATCTTATGCAACTGTCCCAGTGTTTGGAGGGGAAAGCAGGAGACTATATAGAGAAGCACAGTTGGCATATATCATTAGTGATGAGAAGAATCCCGCAAATCATCCCATATATGCAGTGGACACTGATTTTGGAGCATGCATTCTCCAAATAGAAGAATCTCAGAAGGCTGCATTGCAAATCAGGAAAAATTCAAATCAGGCCGAGCTTGATATAGAAGAACAGATTTGGGAGATGTTTTTTGATGGAGCTTGCACTAAAGAGACTGCAGGAGCAGGGCTGGTGCTAATATCCCCGCGGCAAGAAAGAATTGAGTTGTCCCTAAAGCTGGTATTTCAGGTGACAAACAACATAGCAGAGTATGAAGCTCTGCTATTGGGCCTTCAGGCAGCCAAAGACAGAGGAATAAAGAAGCTAAAGGTATTTGGAGATGCTGATCTGATAATTCAGCAAGTAAATAAAACATTCCAAGCAAAGCATCCAAGGCTCAGAGCTTATAGAGATGATGTATGGAGAGTCAAAGACTCCTTTGAATTTTTCTGCATTTCATATATTCCTAGAGCCCAAAATCAGCTTGCCGACTCCCTTGTTGTCTCAGCTAGTCTATTTACTCCTCCATCCCCGCCCAAACTAGTTTATGAGGTACAAATGAAGTATAGACCCTCTGTGCCTGATAATGTCCACCACTGGAAAGTTTTTGATGATGATGATGAGTTGAATAGGTTTCTTCAAGTCATTGATGAATTTTCTGAAATGCAAGTTGACCAAAATAATGATGCTTTGCTAGAAGCTCCCAAGTTCCAGTTTAAAAATGAGATTGGCAAGAATAGCATAGTCCAACTTCCTAGCAACCACATTCCTAAGGGTTTAATTCCTCTTGAGCGATTGTTTGATCATAATGATGTGCCTTACAAAGCTGCCTATACAGAAGACCAAGCTGCTGTGTGTAAGCATAACATAGGAAGCCCGGCCCAGCCCAAATTCATTAATCTGTCAGCTAAACTAGCTGATGAGCAGAATACCAAATACTGCAACTTAATGAGGCAGTTCGCTGATGTATTTGCTTGGGAATACAGCGATCTGAAAACATATGACAAAAATGTAATTCAGCATAAAATTCCGCTTGAAAAAGACACTATTCCTTTTAAACAGAAGCTGAGACCAATGAATCCGTTGCTCCTTCCTCTGGTGGAGAAAGAGATTAAAAAGTTGCTGGCTGCTAAGATAATAGTGCCTCTCAGATATTCTAAATGGGTGGCGAATCTGGTTGTGGTGAGGAAGAAGAATGGAGAAATCAGACTATGTGTTGATTTCAGGAATCTAAATAAGTGCTCCAAAAAGGACAATTATCCTCTGCCAAAAATGGAGCATTTGTTGCAGCAAGTCTCAGGTGCCAAAGTAATGTCTTTTATAGACGGATTTTCAGGCTTTAATCAGATCGTTGTGCATCCAGATGATCAAGAGAAGACAGCATTTACCATGCCTTAGGGCACATTCATGTATGCAAAAATGCCATTTGGACTCATGAATGCTGGAGCCACCTTTCAGCACGCTACGGATATAGCTTTTGTGGGAGAAAAGGATAAGTTTGTGTTGATATATCTTGATGACATAACAGTCTATTCCAGTAGCCACCATGAACATTTACAACATTTAAGAAAGGTGTTCTTGAAGTGCAGAAGGTTTGGGATTTCACTCAATCCCAAAAAATTCCAATTCGCTTTGGAAGAAGGCAAACTGCTGGGGTATGTAGTGTCGGCTGTAGGTGTTCATATTGACCCAGAAAGAGTCAAAGCAATTCAGGCCTTGGCTCTTCCTAGATCAAAGAAAGATATACAGTCTTTTCTGGGCAAAATCAACTTTGTAAGGAGGTTCATCCCTAATTTTGCAGAGCTAGTAAAGCACATAACCTCCATGTTGAAAAAGGAAGCAGAGGTAAGATGGACTGATGCAGCAAGGAAATATTTTGATTCCATTAAAGAGGCTATTATGCAGGCTCCTACTTTAATAAGCCCTGACTATAGCAAGGAGTTTCATCTGTTCTCATTTGCCTCTGAGGACACAATTGCAGCTGTTCTGTTGCAGCAAGATGAAGCCAATCAAGAGCATCCAGTGGCCTTTTTCAGCAAGAACTTAAGGGATGCTGAGTTGAGGTATGATATTATTGAAAAGCAGGCTTATGCTCTTGTCAAATCTTTGAAAGCTTTCCACGTATACATCTTGCATTCCAAAATAATTGCATACGTGCCCTCTGCTGCAATAAAGGATGTATTAACACAGCCTGATGTTGATGGAAAAAGAGCGAAATGGATTGCAAAAATGATAGAATTCAACATAGAGCTGAAGCCCACCAAGCTGGTAAGGGGTCAAGGGCTTGCTAAATTGTTGACTCAGGAAAATTGCAAGTCTTTGGACATTGATTTCTTGTTCAATGTAGCAGAGAATGGTCAAACAGAGGAGCATGAAACAGCCGAAACGAAGAGAGAGCAGTCAGTGCCCAAGAACCTAGCTTCATGTAGCTGGTATGCTGCAATAATAAATTTTCTCTTAAGGCTTGAAGTCCCTTCAGATTTCTCTCAAAGTCAAGCAAGAACTTTAAAACTCAAGGCAACAAAGTATTGCATCAATGATGGCTTTCTTTATTGGAGGGATCCATCTGGAGTGCTTTTAAGATGTCTGGACAAAGAGTAGTCAATAGTAGTTATGCAGCAGTTCCATGACAGCATGTGTGGAGGACATCATTACTGGAGAACTACAGCCCAAAAGATTCTCAGAGCCGGATACTATTGGCCCTCTTTATTTTCTGATGCTTTTGCTTTTGTTAAATCTTGTGATAGGTGCCAGAGATTTGAAGGTAATTAGCAGTTGAAATCCCTGCCCCTAAGGCCAATAATTGCAAAAGGACCTTTTCAGTAGTGGGGCTTGGATTTTATTGGTGAAATCAACCCACATTCCAGTGGCCAGCACAGATGGATATTAGTGGCCACTGATTATTTTACAAAATGGATTGAAGCAATCCCAACAAGGAAGGTTGATCATAATGTGGTCATGAAATTCTTATCAGAAAATATTTTCAGCAGATTTGGTTGCCCTCATAAGCTAATAACAGATAACGTAGTAGCATTCAGGGAAAAAGAATTGGTGGAAATGTGTGAATCGATGGGCATTAAACTTGTTCATTCCACATCCTATTACCCCCAAGGGAATGGTTTAGCAGAATCCTCTAATAAAAGTCTGATTAGGATAATCAAGAAGCTGTTAGAGGATAATAAAAAGAATTGGGATGCCAAGCTGAAGTATGCTCTTTGGGCGGACAGAGTGACTATCAAGAGATCTACAGGCTGCTCTCCCTTCAAGCTGGTATATGGTACTGAGGCCATTTTTCCAATTCAACTTACACTCCCAGTGGCAAAGTTGCTTCAAACAGCGCAAAATGAAGAGTATGATATGGCAAACAGAATCACTGATTTAACAGAGTTATATTAGATTCGAGAACAGCTGGTTGAAAAAGCTACAGCACATCAGCAAAAGGTCAAAGAAGCCTATGACAAGAAGGCAAAAAGAAACAACCTCCAGGTTGGGGATTTGGTCATGAAATGGAATGTTTTAAAAGAAAAGAAAGGTAATCATGGGAAATTTGATGCTCTCTGGACAGGCCTGTTTGTTATTTCACAGATTCAAGGGAACAATACCTTCATACTGAAAAGTATGGAAGGGGAGACATTTTTTGATGGCCCAGTTAATGGGCGGTTTTTAAAAAACTATGTTATTTAAGGTCTCTGGCCTTAAAGCTGTAAATATTTTGCTTTTATCGGTTGTTAGTATAGCCATAGTAGACTCCATGCCCAATGGAACAATATGAATTTTGCTAATATTGATTTGTCATGGGAAAGGCATTGATCTGCAGGTTCTTAAGACCTCGCAGGGAGGATCTCATCCCCAGAAGGAGCCAGTGTTAGCTCTGCTACAAAATCCAACATTTGAGGATCAAATGCAGTCCTGATCGGGTTGTTTGCGCGCGGAAGGATGCCCAAAAATGGATACAAAAGTGCTCCAAAAGCCTTATCAGTCCTCTCATAGCCTTCACCGATTGAAAAAATTGCAGGAGGAAAGCCTTTTGGAGGGCGGAAATGCACTATCGGGAGGCACAAATACCCTAAAATTGGAAAATCTAAAATCGCAGGCTTGACGATCCGAGATCATATCAGCCGTTGGATCTGGCCGATCAGCGGTCCAGATCGTGTCGGCATTTCGCAGTCAGAGCAGGCGGGAAGTGGCAGCGATATGAGAAACCTCACCGATGAGCGATCGCCGATATCGCAGCGGCGGATCGCAATGGAGCGCTTGCGAAAGAGGCAGGGCCTTTATGCCTCGCAATATGCGATCGCCGACATCTTATCGCTGATATCGCATGGGCATATCGCATCGGCGCTTACAAAGGGGGCAGTGCCTTTTATATGGTTATGTGCGATGCGATAAGCTGATAGCGCTATAAGTTATTTCGATAAATTTTCGGGTCTGCGGCGACATCGCTGTCGGCACTTTTATAAGGGGCGGAGCTTTTATGCAAGGCATGTAGGAACCCGATGGGTCGGACCCGATACTATTATGAGTCACTTTTCATAAAAATTTAAGTCCGCGCCAAGGCCTTTTTCAATAATTATGGGCGCATTTATGTTATATAATGAAATATGGGGAAATATAAAGGAAGCCTCGGGGGAGTGCCGATAGCGATGAAGCCCGGACCCGATGGGTCTGGGAAGCAAAATATATATGTTTTCGAGTCCGCCAAAGGCAAAATTCCAGTGTTTTGCAGCATTTTTCAATGTATTTTAAAACAAAGGATTGGCCGGCTATCATGAGCGATTGCGACCCGAAAAGCGACCCGATAGAGGCATAACGCATGCATTGACTGTCAATATTTGAATTATGGCAAAGCGGATGGTGTTTCTCAGTGGCACAATGATCATAAAAGCAAGCATGCAGCAGTACAACGCAGTAGGTGGCTGCCTTCAAATAGCCGTATGGCCAAGCAGGAAAGAAGGCGTGTCCCAAACAGGTCAACATTTATCAGACATAATGGAGCAATTTCAATGTTCAGCGACTGCAATTAATTAAAGGTATGGCTGAGAAGGAAGCAGGACACCACAGATCCACTCAAAGCATTCAATGGCTATGGGCTTCACCCATATTTCACTCCACCGACCCAAAAAGGACCGCAGAGCACCAGAGAGGGACTAATCTATTCAAAACACAGTCAGATTTGTATCAGAGAGCCATTCCTAAATGTAAATATGGTTGGTGACCATTTATGGACCTCTCCACACATTGTTTAACAGAAATATTTTGTATTGTAATACTATATATACTCAGAACTCAGATGTAATAGGATGATGAGTGTTTGATGAAGAGAACCCTGTTGTAAGGTTCAACTTCTGGAGACTGTAACTACTTTGTAACCCGCAACGTCTGGTCTTCATTTTCAGCTAATACAAGCTTCTTTTGCTGTTTATTGCTCACTTTCCACTTCTCTTTCTTGTTCTAGGCTGTGCCTGTCTGCATTTGTTTTATTGTTGTGAATGTTCAGCGTCAGAGGGGCTGTCATCCCACCTCTGCGTTAGGATTTAGCATGTATCATAGAACATGTGGGTGGGTTTCTGTTGTTTAATGCATAGAGAGCTATCATCATGTCTTTGTGTTAGAAACTAGATTTACAGACCTCTTAACTGGTTGTAGCCGGCCATCACAAGGTCCTGTGCATCTGCTGGTGTGGTCAGTGTTCTTCATTATCACCTTATCTTCAAGCTATGAGTAATAGGTGGTTAAAAGCCTTGTAGTCTGGGGGTGCTCACCCATGTCTGGGGTCAATCATAGTAGAAGTGGTTATCTGGCTTGAATATGCAACATTTGTTCCATTCATCCACCATTTATCCAATTATATTTGGTTAAATTTTTAATGTTCCCGAGCATCACTGATATACAACCTAGGTGAGTTTCTTGGGGTGATAACAAATCCCACATCTACGACACGGAATGGAGCAAATGATTTTGTGGAGGTGAAAACGATCTGGTGATACAAGGTTCAGGGTGGCGATCATGAAAGAATGGAGCGTGAATGTATTGCAGCAGATGAGACACAATATGGGTTGGTGAATTCTCTGGGCGACTTCTCTTGAACATATCGGCAACACTGAAATGGATTGGTAGTGTTAACCCCAAAGATGGATGGTACGATGGACCAATGGTAATATGACCGGTGAACGAAATAACCCAACCCGACTCAGACATGGAGTGAAAGTATCATGTTTAAAAGCGACTTGCTACCAATAAAGTTTCTTCAAGTTTTCTTCCCAATTTTTCCCCAGTCATTGCTTACCAATACCTCTTTATTTTTATCAAGCTTGAGGAGGATAACATATGCTTGTTCTATAATTTTCCCTTCGGGCAAACCCGTTGCTATGTTTTAACAAGCCTAGCGACAGTGAAACTCGTTCTTGTCTATATAACAAGTTTGTCGCTATTGGTTTTAACGAGTTTAACGACAATGATAACTCGGTCCTTTTTCAATTTTAGAGAGTCTAAAAAAGGATAGAAAGGAAACTCCAATAATCCTTTTTCGTCATATAAGCCCTTAAGTCCGAAAAGTTATAAAATAATACGAGAGGGATGAATTTTCGATAGTTTTAACGAGCTGAACAAGACAAGTACTCGATCTTTTTGTGTAATAATCCCTCAGGTCTAAAAAGATTAAAATCTAGAGGAGGGATAGCACTTCCAATAGCTTTAATGAGCTAGAGAGGCCAATTGCTTGGCAATATTTTCATATTTTATGAGTCAGATGAAAAGAGCTTAAAGGAGTTTCATTTTTTTAGGAACAAGTGACATTTTCGGGTAGCAACTGATTCCAGGTAATGTTTGGAATTTTCCAATCACGACAGTGTCACAAGGATGGCTAACAAAATCACTCATCGCAGCTGTTCCTCAAAGGGGTAAACAATCAAATGGAGGCGTATGATCGGCTAAAACAGAGTGGAGGTGATGATAGGAACATGACCAAGGATCAAGAGCTGATGATAATGCATTCACAATGGTTATTTACTGGAGATTGGTTCATTTTTTAATGAGCTTAAACTCTGGGGGAACATTTGCTCATTGCTTAGGCTTAATTTTTAACGAGCTTGAACTTTGCATAAAAACTGCTCGTGGCTAGGTTTATTTTTTAACGAGCTTGAACTTTGCAGAAACATTTCTCGTTTTTGGTTTCATGTTTACACAAGCTTAAAACTAAAAACTATGCTTGTTATAAGTTCACATGTCCCCACCATAATGACGCAGATCGAGGTGCATGCCCCCCAAGCTTCATTGCATTCAACGCGGTTTTTGGAATGAAGGTTTACCTTCGAGATCTTTGAAATACTCAACTTGGATTTTATGAGATCGTAAACAAAGACTCGATTTGGAAAGGGAGTTGTTTCATTTTTTAATGAGGTTGAAACAGGAAAATAACTATCCTCAGAATAATATTCATAGTAATCTAGAAGATGGGAATGATGGTGGTAATCTTCCCATCGTGCCTCTCCTATCATCATTGGCTTAATGATTCCTTCGTCTATAGAATGTACATGTGACCAAGGATCTGAAGAGGTGCCATATTCCTTAGACCTATCTATCCAAACACTCAATGAGCATTGTTTTGGGTTTTCCGCCTAGGCCAAGAAAATTGATTGCTACAATATTTCTAAAATGGTGATGATCCACGCTGACAAAATGTTCAGGAATCTTCCGAATTTTTTAGATATAGAAGACACCATATTTCAAGTTCCCACCGTGGCCACTTCCGCCAGATTTTTTGGAGGCGGTAGGGTAAAAGTACCCATCAATGTAGGGTCTTTTAGTAGGACTACTCCGATGTTTTGAAGTGAATGAGAGCTTCCATGGATCATTGGAATGCTTCCCGTAACTTGTGAGCTTTTGGGGAGGAAGGTTTGTTGGTCAACGATTGTAATTCCTCCTTGAAAAGGAAATGCAATCTTTCTAAAATATGTTGACACAACAACAGCCATAGCATAAATCCAGGGCCTTCCCAGTAGGATGTTGTAATTGAGGTTTCCATCGATAACTTCAACATCAATTTCTACTATTTTTCCCCCCAGATCGACTTGCAAGTTACTTAAAATCCTGTATGGAGTGTATGATCGTCCATCAAATGCTTTTAACATCGTTGACGGTCGCGACAAGGGTGGTGAGCCTAAATTTTTCCAGCAACTCATCGACATAATACATGTAGATGCCCCCTCATCAATAATTTTTCGATGAACAGTTTTGTTGAGGGTTTTCACTTGAATAAGGAAAGCGAGTTGAGCTGGTAACTAAGGTTCATATCCTTTATGATTAAAGGCCACGAGATTGGAATCCGTTGGGTCAATCCCACCTATTACTAATAATAAAGCCTGCTTTTGGGAGGTGAAATTTTGGATTACCTCAAGTGTCGACATAGCGGACGGCGATTGGGCCAGATCCTCCACTATATTATAATGTTGTGTTGCTTTGGCATGAGGATTAAATGTCTATTTGTGTACTACTTCCTTTGGTGATTTTATCGTTAGCTCAGGAATGATGGGTGGCACAACTTCGGTCGAAGTTGTTGTCGAACTACTAGGTTGATCATTATCCTCGTTGTTCGACAGCTGTGGATTCCCGTAATCTTTATTCCTTGTTGATATCAAAGCATCATTTTGTAGCTTCAAAACAGACAACATTAGCACTTGGGATGGGGAAGCATTATCACTAGCAACCAGATTTGTTCCTGGATTCAGAAACGGATCAGTCAATACCGCCAAGGTTTTTGAACTCTTGAAGAATTTTCTAAGCTCGGCTTTATGTGGACAATCTCTCGTCCAATGATCCTCATCACATATGAAGCATGGATGACTTGGTTTCCTATTTCTAGAAGGGTTTGCAGAAGATGTTTTAGGAGACGACTCCTCCTGTTTCTTCTTCTTCCCTTTCTTTTTCTTCTTGCCCCTTGGTTTCTTTGGTTCTTTACCTTTGTCACTCGACACGGCATTTACCTCCGAGCCGAGAAGTTCCTCATTTTCATTTTGACTTGAAACCGTACGGGCCTTCTTTGATGTAGCCTTTATGGTTTTCATGCTAGTCGTACCTATCATGCCATCGCTGGCATGAGAGTCTTTGTTTGATTTAGGAGGGGGAGGAACAGACAATTCCGGTCTAGGAGCATCAGGGATTTTATCGTAGAGCGTGCCAGACTGAGTATAGTTCAAGTCTAGATATTGCGCATGAGCAATGACTTTCCCTTCAGTGATGACTCCTCCCTTTGCCACATCTCCTGTAATAGAAGGTAATAAAGACTTAATAAACCATTCAGCTAACAGCTGATCAGGAACATATGTTTTTACCATTCTACGACGACGTCGCCACTCATGAATATGATCGGATATGTGAGTGGTCGTCGTTTGTTTGAAATTGGTAAGGAGATCTATTCCTATTTTGTACCTTATGGGTAATTGAAAATGGGTTAAAAAGGTTGTGGCTAGGGTGCTGAAGTTATCGAATGAAGCTCTTGGCAATTAGATATACCATTTTGTTGTCAGACCAGTTAACATTCGCTGAAAAAGGCGAAGTCTGATCGAATCATCGTTGAGAGTGTTGGACGAACACCATAGGTGAAATGTCATCACATGATTCGAAGGGTCTTCACCCAGATTTCCATTAAATTTAGGAATATCTGAAGGAAGTTTATGCGGAATCGCCGGCCACTAAGGGGTGTAAGCAATTGGATCATTTGTTAGCTGATTTAGATCCGATAACTCTAAAGTCGCCACGAAGGGCAATTGTTGATTCAGGTTCGGCAAAGCATACCCAGGATAAGATGGGATTGCCTGAGCGGTTGGTCTTTACATACCAACATAATGCATTTGATGCTGATAATTTTGGTAAGGTTGATGGGCATAACCATTATGATATGCATGATGTTGACCGTTTTGAATATACAGCTGCCCATTATTTGCAAAGATTTGTTGCTCAGATCCTCGGTAAGCTTGTTGGAATTGTGGTTGTTGATATTGTACCAACCATGGTTGTGTAGCCATGTGCTGTTGTCCAATACTGACTATTTGGCCAAGATGAGGGGTAATGGTACCCGTTTGAGCCTAGGTCATTCCAGTTAAGGAACCACTAGTCGGTGATTGTGGTTGCGTTGCAGTGATAAGAGGCTGTTGTATTACGACCTGAGAAACTTGAGGTTGGGATATAATAGGAAACACTTGTACTTACGACACAGTCACAATAGCTGGTGTAGTGGGGATATTTGACACAGGTAGATTTTGTTGCATTGAGTATAAAACTCTTGGTTGTTGAGGCAGTATTGGCACCCAACCGCTAGATGTAATTCCAGCATAACCTGAATTCTGTTGTGAACTCTCATATGGTTGTTCTCTCGGAGGAGACAATGACAGGGTATATTGCCCCCCATACAGCAGTAATCCAGCACTCAAAGGAATGATTTGCCTTTGAGGACTGGGCTACCCAAATTGACACTGCGAAGGATCAATTTGCTGAGACTCAACATAAGAGATTCCAGATATTATTTTGGACGAACAAACGGGAACAGACCATACTGTCGAAACAGCCCCTAGATGGATTCCATCTAGCGATTGAGAGCTAGTTGGGACAGATGGTACACTGGTGAACATTGTTGGAGTAGCAACAGGAGGTTCTATCGTTGCTATGTTAGATGACACAGTCCTAGATGTCGACGGTTGTTAGACATATCTAGCCTATCCAAAAGATTTCCTAGCGATTTTACAAGAACTTTTGATGACGAGAGACTAATTTCTGATGAAGAAGGATATAGGGTGGTCCCAACTCCAAAATGCGATGGAGTACTAGATGGACGATCCTCCACAATCTCTTCTATAGCAATCAATCCAGGTGGGAGAGGTAGACTGTGAGGTCTGTAAAATATTTCCGGTGCCGAAGAAGGTATAGACTCTACAACGAAAGATGTTTGGGGGATAACACCTTCCGAATCAGCTGTAGATGGAGCCGATTTAGGAATAGAAGCGTTTACCATCACACTAGGATCAGTTCTACTGTCCTATTGTGGCTACGAAAATTCTTCTCTAGAGGCAGGGATACCAAAATTTTTTGGAGTAACCGGAGTCTCTAAGGATGTCGGAACACTTGTTCCTACCAAACCAGGGGACTTTGATCCGGTTAAATGAGTTCGCTTTGTCTGGAATAGTTTTGTTTCTAGAGTCAAAGACGGTTGACTCATAAGTCTCCGCAAACGATGGGTTTTCGATTGAATTTCTTCCACGATTGCGGATTACATGATAAACTAAAAATAAAGGGGAAAATGATTCTGAATTAAATGAATTTTAGACGCTTTGACACAACTTGCTTTTTCAATTTTTAAGAGTCGAGAAAAAGAAAAAGATGACTCTAGTCGCCTTCGATTTTTAATGAGCCTGAAGTGACAAGTGCTCAGATGGACCTTTTCCTTTAAGGATTCTAAAAAGGAATGAAAGAGACTACTCTGGAAATCTAGACAGAGGGATTACCAAACAAATCACAAAACTGTAGAATACCTTTTATGGTACGGCAGTCAATCTTCCTGAATGCTGTGTTCAGTGCATTGCGATCGATAGGGCAGCACACACGGCTTCCTAAGGATAAAGGATATAGCCTATTGTGGTCTCCCAATATATACTTGATGGTACGTGGGAGCACAAGTCCATACTAGCACTTGTTGTCTCAAAGAGGAGGAATCACCCAACGAACAATGAAAATGATAGTTACTAGGCTTTACGAAGCTGGAATATGTCTCTAGCCTAGACTTCTAAATGTTGTGCATTAGGTTCCAAAGCGTTTTTATGTTCATTGAATTTATTTTACAGTTGATCTTTCTTAATAAATTTTCCTTTCAGGTTCACCGCGCGATGTAGATATACAATTCCTAAAATGCAATCTAAGATGATAAACAATCGTTTAATCTTCTTTTTGCAATGAAAATCCTAGCTTTTAAGGAAAGAGAGATGATATTGTTTCAACATAGAGCAGAGAGCACACACTAAATGCACTGTCCTAAATCAAACCAACAAGCAGACTAAATGCAAATGCACATGCATGTATTTGTTTTCGCCTTCTTAATGTGTGAATGACATAAAGAATGCTGAGTACAAATCTGAATTATCTTTTCAAAGCGACAGTACTAACAAATTTCTCTTCAAAAACAAAAGGAAGACAATGATGACACTTTCGATTTTGAATTGAAAACTACTTTCGACACTTAAAAAACCACTAATTCAAATCAAATACAAGAGTAACAATATAATCGACCATCAAGAACAATAGGATTCTTTTCCTTGACTGAAAACGACACTTGCGACACTTCCAAATCAAGAGATGATAGTTCGATTACACTACTTGTTTGTAAAAGAGAACTGTAAATGGCACACAATACATAAAAAGCATTCACAATTCTTTGTACGATGGAGGTGGAATAATGGAAAGGAAGAGAGTTTCCATAGTGGTATACTGATCACAGACAACAAAACTCCTGAATAGAATTGGAAAGAGTGAAGAAAAACCAAAACCTGGAGACAAAATTATCCTTCTTTGATCATCGCACCTGTAACACAGGGAAACAGGGATGCATCCCACCTACTGCACATGGGAGGTGCGATGCATCAAGATTTCCTTGAAGAGAGGGTGTGATGGTACCAGGATGAGACTTTAATTGGTCTTTGGTCACAATTTGCAGCTCAGTTTAGGGATTTAGGCCGAGCAAGTGATAGTCAGTAAATGTAAATCATAGGGGCTGATCTAATGAGGTTACTAGAGCCACCACCAGGGAAATTAGGATTTTTGCAAATCGATTGTTCAGTTTATAAACAAAACCTGGAGATAGACTGAAGCAGCATTGATCTACTTTCCACTTGCATAGCAAATGCAGTTCGAAGGCTAGCTAGCTTGACTTCAGGCTCCGTCTATAGTTTATAAATCAAACAAATATATACAATCAAACAAGCTATTCGCTCGTTGCCATTTTGTTATTGGGGAATCTAGTGTCCACTCGAAGCTGCTAATCCCACTAAGACGGGTAGCTATCTTAGAAACAAACAAACTAAAACTACTTTCGTTTTCCTTTATGAGAAGTGGATGAGAGGGGAGCAAAGAATACCAACCTCGGTCTTGCACTTGGTCCTTTAATTGTTTCCTCTCCCTTCTGACAGATCTTTGCCGCTTCCTTCCTTGCTTCAGAGAGCACCTATAGAGTCAAAATAGCATAACACTATCAAAGTACAGAGATCTACAATCATAAAAAACATAGGACCAAATATATATTGACCACACAAATGCATATAACATCAAACATACAAGAATGTGGAGGAAATCTTGAATAGCTTTATTGATATAAAGAATAGAAAAGAGAATTACAACCCATTGTTCTGACCCAACGTCATCCTCCCAGCATGAAAGCCCTTCTTCACCTCATGAAAAGCTTAGATCACCCAACACTATGATATTCCACCAAGAAACCAACAGCACTTCCTTACAAAATACAAGATTCCAGCCTCTGGATCTCTGTGATGGGGATCCTAACAGGGGGGTGAGTCAGCTGCGGGTTTTTAATAGTGAACTCTCTCTGATACTTCTTGGTTCCACTTGGATATTCAAGATCTCTTACCATCCCTGGCGATTCAAGAGCAGTGTCACGGAGAAGTTTCTAGAAGATTCAATGACTCTAGATGAATGCACTTTTGCACTGAGCAGGTGAGATGCATCGCACCCTTAGCACTGAGCAGCCTGTATGGTCCAGTTTTGACCAGTTCTGAGTAGTTTTCCATGGAGAACTTCTGGGAGATGATGTAATCAGCTGAACTTGCTCCTTTAGGGTGTGAAGCAACACTTTTAGGGGCTTAGAATCCCTTGGTTTATGGACATTTATGATTGGGGTCTCAATGCCCAAAAATTTCTATCACACCCATTCATCGATCGACGCATCGCAAGTAGAGGTGAGAGAAAACCGCCATTGATCACACGCTAATGGTCGAACAAGTCAACCATGTGAAACGTGCATATGGTATTGGATATAGGGGACCCAGATCGGACGGCTGACATTGCGCCCGATGGAGAAGCGGAATCAATGAAGGTATGGGCTGTGATTTAGAAGGATTTGGAGTCCGTTTTGACCACCACAATGGAGAAAGACTTCGTCCACAATGTAACTGAAGAAAAGAACTGACGAAATAGGCTGGCACGAGTTATAGGAGGACATGTGGCCACACCCTACGAGCTAATGATTATGTTGAACAAGGAACTCCAAGCACAGCTGCAGAAGGTGAATCGACAGAGGCGGCAGAAGAAACAAATAGACTTGGGAACGAATGGCCTAAAAGCCATGAACAGAGGCAGAATAGACAGACAGTTAGTCCAAGAGACAAAGAAGATAGAGGAAGAAAAACACACAGAGAGAAAAAGATAGTGAAGCAAAAGTAGTAAGAAGACAAAGGGCCAAGCTTATCAAAGGCAGCGTCGAGCACCAGAGAGCTTGAGAGGTTCAAGCCTTTCCCGAGAGGATCTGTTAGACTAGAGAGGTCACAGGGCTGGTAGGAAAATGAGTCTGTGTACTCAAGTGGCTTGGGGAATCCAAGAACCACCCTACCAAGAAAACCTACTTCAGGAGAACTCACATTGAGTCCCTGCATTGTAATTCTTTGCTTAAAGACACAATAAAACAAGGCCACCACTAAAAGCTGGACCGAAGATGTAGCCCTGGAGAATAGGGTACTCCTTATTAAATTTCTTGTGTTCTCGTATTTTCTTATAGTATTTCTTTGTTGTCTTTCCATTTAATTGTTTGTGTATTGGCAATCTGATCGATCTGTTGCTTCAATGACATAGAACACACACCAGCACATGAGTCTATAATACCTTGTTCAATAAATCTTTAACCGTTGTCACTCACATGGTGATTATCAGATCACCAATGATCGACTGTGCTTCAGAATTTGGCCTGTTGAATTCCTTATTTAGTGCAATTTGGATATCCGTGATTCTTGCATTCATACTATCATTAGAATGCTTAATATACCAAGTCAGCGCACAATCCTGCAGAGCGCTAACCAGTGTCATTTTCTTTATATTGTCATTTGTAACTCCTTGTGCTTCCCATACAGCTCTCACAATGTACCAAAATTGGTCCAGATCCTCATTTCCCAATCCCTTGAACACAAACAACTTTATTTCTCTTGATATACTGAATCGCGATGGTGCCGGAGGTGGTATGGGTGAAGATGGAGGTGAGGCTGGTGAGGCTGGTGGCGGTGTGGGTGGGGGTGGTATTCGTGGAATTATTTGCCTTATCAAATGGATCACACTTTGTGGAGAGACTTTCATGAGCTCTTCCTCATCCCCTCGCAGAGGTGAAATCAAGGGGCTATTTTCAGTTCCCTTAATTCCTTCATTCCTATAATATTTTCCACTTAGTGTAGTCCCGAACATCAATGTAACTGCATAATCCTCTTTTCATACAACAACATTTTAATCCAAGTATTCAGAGATGTTATGTACTTACCTCACGGTCCTTTGAGAAAGCGTCGCTCTACCTCATTGTAGCTGACTAAGGTGTCAACCGCGAACTCAGTAATGAATCCTCTTATAATCCGATCAAGCCAGTGATCAACAACACGCATGATCTTATCCTCTGATGCT
>APFE031735949.1:2339-14260 GCA_000404065.3 Pinus taeda | reverse complement strand
TATATAACATAAGTGATGTCTCCAGTTTCTTGCAAATCATTTTAGACACACAAATCTAGATGTGCCCAGGCACTGGTCTTGTAACCAATCCAAGGTTGTCTCTGGGATCTACAACATCTTTTGGCGCCATTGTTGTGGAATGTATTGAAGGATTCCCCCCCTGGGATATGAAAAGTTGAGCACACTTTGCGTAGGTGAATAAAGAGGTTCTTATTGCATTCATCATCACCTTGGCGACTCTACAAACCCCCATTATCATTCATCACCTTGGTGACTCCACTATCTAAATATTAATTGTAAACACTCTAGTTGCTACATTTGTCAAGAAATGGAATAGACAATGGAAGAGATGGAAATCTCAATAAAGAACTCCTTATATATACTGATAAAATTGGAGTTAGAAAATATAAACCTTCGACGACAGTATTCTTCTTTCTCTGGCGAAGAACAAGAAGTCAGGACGCATGAAGAAGAGGAGGATGATCTTGATGTAATTCTAAATGATGATGAGATGGATGATTTCTGCAAGCAATTCTTTGATTTCATAATGGCTTAGTTGCACAATAGAAATGCTCATTGGTTATCTAGAAATACATCAATGGGACACGACCAAAATGAAGGCACTCCCTCTGAAGAGCCTCCCAGGCCAGCTGAGAAGGGGAAGGGACTTTTAGATCCAAATTGTTTTAAGCCCAAAGTCCTCAAAGAAGAGAAGTCACCCTCCCTTTCCTGGCCCATATGTGAAGAAGGAAAGGAGCCAAGTAGTGTTTGTGGCTGCCCTGATCAAAAGGATATTGATCAGTAGATACTTCATGAAATTAAGGCAACTAAAAATTTCATTGGTCAGTTCTAGGACCCTGTGGGTGACTACATAACGACATTCTTAAGCCAAAAATAGAGGATGTTTCAAGAGAATGTATCAGGTTCTTTGTTTGAAGACTTTTCATGGTGCATGCTTGTTTTAATTTTTATTTTTCACAAGCATGATGACACTAGGTCCAACACCCAAATGTTGGCTTCGCTCCATTGGAGGGTTGAACTCACTTAAGTGAATTGAGCCCTGTGCGTAAGCGAGAATGTACATAAATAATCTCACCAGATATTATAGCAACATTTACCACCCTTGGTAGATTTGATGCTCTATGATATGGCCTAGGGCAACTCTTCCCTACCAAACTTGGTCCATTTTCTGAAAAACAATGTTTTAAATCTCATACGCGATTATGCCCTATCTAAATCATGTGTACACGCGGGTCAGCCTGTATCCAACCCAGGTATATGCGTTAAAACATTAAAAACTATATAATATCCCTTAATTTGGGTGGAGTTTACGGTTTTGACCCGATACCCACCTACTATAGCCTGTGGCCCAACTGTTTCCCAACTGGAAAAACTAATTTGGAGAAGTACAAATACATCTCCATGGGAAGGCCTAAAGGAATGGGAAGGATTAGATATTGATATTATAGTTGATTACATCCATGATCAAGTCTAAATATATCCCTATGCCTTCTGCGCTCCTAGTCATAGGAAACCCCTATTTCCTTCTTGAGATATTCATCATCCCTTCATGACATCCTTGTGTGTACTTATGGAGGAGGATTGCTGAGGCCTAGGCAAGACGGATCCAGAGGATAATTTTGCTTCGAGCCGACAGATGACTCAGATTATAGTTCTTCTATATTTTCTTTAGCTTACATTAATAAAGAGGCATTGTCGTTTTCCTGATGATTATGTCTTTATGCATTAATTTATGTCATGATTTGCTTATAAAATATCATGTTAATGCTTATTTTCTTACATGCTTATATGATCTAACCTTGATATTATGAACATGCTTTCAGTCATTTTTGGTGTATATGCTTTGCCTTGAATGAATTGTAGGTCTTAAAGTGCAAGAAAGAAGAAGAGGGTTTTAACCCTACAGGAACGACCTCAAATGTAGGATCTACAGGTAAGACCTTATGTACCAAGTTTAACTGTTTAAGTATTAGGACTGCTTGTTTATGTGTATCTTTATGTTGTATTCCCTCCACTCTGTTGGGGTTCCCAACCCAAGACACTAGGGTGATTCTACTCGAAAGAGAATTGGTGACTCCACTAGGGAAAGCATTCTTGTTTTTCCTAGATTGGGTTGTTTCTTCTTGATCAGGGCCTGCTTGATTGATTTCTTTCTTTTATAGTGTCTGTGACTTGTTTTCTTCCTATGCATCAAGTCTGATCTTTTCGATCAGGCTTGGATTTTTTGTTTTTCTTTATTAAGCTTTATATACACGCTTTTCAGAGGATACAGTAGTGTATATACGCTAGTTTCTTCAAAGAAACTCGCGTATACACGGGTTTCATTTGTTTTAGTCGCATATACATACTTGTTTGTCTTTTCACAGTCACGTATACCTTATTTTGAATAAATTTTTCAAAATCTTAGACCTAGTTAAGATTGTTTCTCGGTGATTTTTGTTGTTTTCTAGTCATTCACTGTCAGTAAAACTTTACTTTCATGCAAATTTTCAGTTTCTAATCTTCTTCTTGTTGAAAATCCTAGTCAACCTAGGGTTTTATTTTTGAGTAAAGTTTTAGTGTGGGCTTTGGGTTCAAGGCTTCTTGTAGAATTTCTTGGTTGTTTTGACTTTACGGAACAAGAAATTTGTTGCAGTTTTGTTTATAACCCAACTTTCGAATTTCTTTGCTTTTCTTTCCTTTTTTGGTTGAGTTATTTTGTTTTTCATGGTTTTTGAGTGCCTCTTTGGCGATCTTGAAAGTCTTTCTTGACGTTCTTTTGGTTTTATGAAGTCCTTTATACTATCATCCAGATCAATCTATGCAATTTTGTAGTCGTTTGTTGTTTCAAGTTTTATTATATTAATGATGTTCATAACTTGTGAATTTTGGGACTCTTTATGCCTGTTTTTGGTCTTGGAATTTTAGTAGTCTTTGTGTTCTCAAAAAATCCTTTGAGTTCTTTAAAAAATAAAAAGATGAAAACATCGTTCTTGCCTTTCTTTTTCTTTCTAGTTTTTTGTTTTTGGTTTCTTCATTATTTTTGAGAAATTGTGAACTTTTTTCGATTGGTTTTTCTTGGTTTCGAGGGAAGTTTGTCACTGAATTTGTGCCCTCCTTGTAGTCAAGTTGGCCTATTTATCTTGTGAAGGGACATATTTTATTATTGTATGAGCATCCATAGAACCTTGCACCATCGTTAGCATTAAGTTAATTTGCACTGCAAGCATTTTAGTCTTTTTGTTAGATTTTGAGTGTGTGGAGTGTGTTTTCTGAAAAAGAAAAAAAAAAATTACAAGTTTATTCATAGAACCTTATAGAAATCTCTTTTCATCGAAGAAAAATAGCTACATTTTCACATAGCCAAGTTTCTATTGATTTCTTTTGTGTCAAAACACCACAAGTTTCACTCTCATTTTACGCATAACCTAAAGAACAACCTTTTAAAATCAAGCACTTAATTAAAAAGAACTAGAATTTTTTTTGATTTGTCATTAATTACATCAACATGTCTAGCTCTTTAGGGCCTTGGAATAGGTGAGTGGAGATTTAACTATCCAAGGCCACTAAAACTGTTAAACATAGATGTTGAATAATGAGTGAAATCCAGTGTTGTTAGAAAGACCAGGAAAGCTCCATTCTACTGGGAGTCAAGCATGAGGGAGAGTGAAGACAAGGAAAGAGAGATACCCCCTCTCCTACTTGTTGGATCCTTCCTCGAGACTATTCCACCCGACTTTTGATATGAACTGGTGTCAATAGTTTTTATTCCTAGGGACCACTTAGGTCGTTATGGAGGAGAATCTCGCAACACCTGAGGTAGATGTTGCATCATGTTCATTAGTACTTCTAGAGGGTACCCTTGCAAAGCTTGGGTACTTTCACCAGCGAAGGATTTTGTCTGGGGTCAGCATAACTCTTTCTATCACCTTCACTAGTAGGTTTGGGTAATCATTATCCCAAACTATCCTTGGAAGGTCCTTGATTTCACTTTCTTGTATTTTGGTGTTCGTTCTTCATCACCCAAAAAGAAAATATTTGGAAGTTGCTTGATTTGGAGAGGAACACTCCAATCCTTTCTAGAGTCCTCTTCCAATCGGAAGACATTATAGAGGTATAAGAACTCCCTGAGTCTCCTGTGACTCCTTCTTCTCCTCTCCCTCTTGATTATCCAAACGTTCTATTATACATCGGGACCCCGAACCATAGGCCTTCGAGCCCTGTTTTATATCAGTCTTTTCCTTCAATGGTCACTTTTGGGAGAATGGTTTCAACTATGAGTGCTACTAGTTTACATACTCCTTTCTCAGTACAAGGAGGACGTACAATTGTCGTACCTTCCATCACTCCTAGCACTGCAATCTTTGGCTCTACCACCATTCCATCTTCGAGTTGGGGAACCCAAGATTTTTCCTCCAACAGTGGTTCTTTCCCCTTTTGAATTCATTCCAATGTAATTCCTTTGGTTCTCTTAACTTTTCCATCCACTGTTTCCACGTCTATGACTTCCATGGCGAGTGGGTCATCTTATTTTCAAGGTTTCCCTTTTGGGAGTGGTCATATACCACATTCTAACCTGTCTCTAGGATCAATACATTTTCCCTACAAATATCAAGGTTATAATCCTTTCCAAGGATGGACTAATCCAGATGTTAGCAACTTGGGAATCGAGAATCAATTCTCTCTCGGCCAATAGGGGAACATGTCATACTCCTCCATTAGTTCATTTCATATTTTTTTCTCCATTTGCTAAAGCATGGAACCTTTACCAAGGGCTCTTTGCTCCATTTAATACCCCACTAAGGGGAAATTTCATAGGATATGGCAAGTTTTTGATAGGAGTTAGACAAACTCTAAATTGTTTTGGGCCACGAGGTTTTCCCTATGGTTCAGGCACTTCTACGAATCACCTCAGGCAACCTGGTGCCTTCACAAATCTAGGATATTCTTTTTCAGGACATTGGGAATTTTGCCCACAGTGGGTGGAATCCTCAAGGTCCTCCACGCTTACCTTTCCTAGCAGTTTTAAACTTTCCAGATCTATCAAAGTTGACTAATGATCCTATCCGATACAACTCGGTTTGGCCTCCAGTTCCAACCAAACTTCCATCAGACATACCCAAATTCGAAGGGAAGACTGGTGAAGATCCGACCAACCATATAACCACTTTCCATTTATGGTGTTCGTCGAACTCCCTAATTGATGATTCAATCAAGTTAAGACTATTTCAACACACCCTAATTGGGAATGAGGATAAATGGTATATTAAGAATCCATGGGGAACCTTCGCTTCATTTTTTGACTTGGCCACCATATTTTTAAACCATTTTCAGTTGCTCATTCGTTATGATACTGGAACTAAGCTCTTAGCTAATTTCCACCAAGATGAGGCAACCCACATTTCTGATCACATCCAAGAATGGAGGAGAAGGAAGAGGCTCATTAAAGCTGATATTCCCCAAGAATTCCTTCTTGAATGGTTTCTCAAATCGTTGTAGCCTGAAATTTCTAAGGATGTATCGCTCTCTGGTGTATTCACCGAAGAACAGGGTTTTTTTAGAGCCCAACAGCTAGAACTCATATATTCTCAATCTGGGATTCTTGAGAAAATTTTTCCTGATGCTCCTAGATCTAAGGTTGATCTTTCCAAGCTGAATTTGGATCCCCATGCTGATGGGCTAGTCGGATCAACTGATAATAGTACGGCTAACCTGCTAAACCAATTGCAACAGTTGTCTTTGCAAACTGGTTCTTCTATTCAGGCATCACCATCATTGCCCATGACTTCTCAACCTTCGTTTATCAATGTCGTTCAAACTTCTAACCCCAAAGGAAATTAACAATCCGACGGGAAGAAGAAAGGACGTGGTTAGAAAAAGAATCAGGATGGGAAGGGAAATGCAAATAAGCCTGACAGTGATGCTGGGGAAGGTAAAAATGATTCCAAGAAGAAAGTCAAGTTTCCATTCAGGTTATGCAATGGTGACCATTTGACTCATCTTTTTCCAAACATTTAGGATGCTCAACACTTGTTGGTTCTAAAAGGGTCTTCTAGCTCCCAGGTTGTGCTAACTAACCCTTTTCCCTAAGGGCAACAATTGTTAGCTGGCATGAATTCTAGTACTTGTACCCCCACCGGGGGAAACGATGAAGGGGAAAATCCATCAAATGTTTATATGATGAGTTCACATGTTGACATTTCTACACCATCACATGATTATGATGAACTAGAATCATTTAAGGCCAAGAGTACTCCTGATGTTTCAGAGCCACTCCATATCAAGAGGCCCGTAGTTGAGCCTATACCTCGAATACCAAAAGGCTTTGCAAAGCATTTGAAAATCAATCCCAATTCCAAGGTAGCTCAGAACTACTCCATTGTTGAAGGTCTAGCTCAGAGTCCTTGTGCCATGTCAGTGTTAGAGGTTCTCCAGTGATGCCCAACATAAAGAAGTGCATTGCTCACTGTGATCAGAGTGGTAGATCCAAAGAACTCTCTTATCCTTACATTTGACATGTTGAATATCAAGAAGAGACTCCCACATCATATGGCTTTTCAAATCAAGTCTACATACCGAAAGACCAATATCTTTCAAACCGTAGTTGATGACGGAGCTTCCACATGCATAATTTCTATATCATGTTGGAAGGCTATTGGATCACCTCAGGTTGTTCCATGACCTACTCTCTTAACAACATTTGATGGTCATTCTCATAGGCCACATGGGATTATTTCATCCTTTCCCGTTTGTGTTGGGGGCAATGTTGTAAATATCGAAGTAGAAATAGTTGGTGCAAATTTGGATTATAATCTCCTTTTGGGAAGAAATTAGGTTTACGAGATGGATGTTATTATATCATCATTATTCCACATCCTCTATTTTCCTCATGAAGGGAGAATTGTAACGATTAATCATATGGATTATTCTCCGAGTGAATCTATTGCATCTTCTGAATCTACAGTTCCCTTAGCGAACAATCCTAAGAAGCCTATTGAGAATCTAGGAGTTGGGATGTATTCTTCCTTAATGGCTACCTTTGATTTTCTTGCTCCTAGTTCTTGTATTAGTGCGATTTCATCTTCCAAGGCATCTTCTCGAAGAGAGTTCTTTGGAACTCATTATTTTTTCGGATCATTGGCCCTTACCCTCTTCTACCACCACGTTAGATGAGGGGAAAGTGGGTGGAATAACATTTTCTATGTTTGTAGCTTAAATTGATTATCAATCTATAGTTAACAGTGTAGACTCTGATCCTACTCCTCTTTCAATGGAGGATCTGAATGGGGATGTGGCTTTGTCCTGGACTCTAGATTCAGCTTCTATTATGGATTTCCTAGATACTGTTTTGCCATCCAAATAAGCAATTTTAGAAGAAATGATGGGTATTGAGAGGTCGTGGGATGATTTTCATCGTTGATCATGTTTCCTCCCTGATTTGCGAGAAGTAGAATCAAGCTTTCCCAGTCCTTCATCTACTAGTGATGTTTACGTAGTTTTAAATCCTTTGGCTCCAACACAGGTTTTGAGCGACAGTAACATGTCTGTCATTTCAAAAAAAATTCTAGAGAACATCTCGAGGAATCCCAACGTTATCGAGAATGTCTTCATTGGAGCTTATTGATCCCCTTAAGAAATTTGAATTTATACTGATCTCTTTAAAGAGTTTTCAGATGTGTTTGCTTGGTCTTGGAAATGCCTAGGATATATCCATATATAGTCTAGCATGAGATCAATACATATGAAAATGAAAAACCTATTCAATAGAAGCTTTAACCAGTAAAACCTAGGAAAGTAGCAGCTATCAAAGTTGAGGTTGAAAAGTTACTTAAGGCGGGTTTCATATAAGTCGTTCCTTCAACTAAGTGGGTCTCGAATCCAGTCTCGGTTGACAAGAAGCAAGGAATGATCCATGCGTGCATGGAATTTAGGGACTTGAATAAGGCTTGTCCTAAAGATAATTACCCCATACAATTTATTGATCAGATTATCGATGAGTGTGTGGGTAATGACAATTTCTCTTTTATGGATTGATTTTCCAGTTATAATCAAATCACTATTCCTCTCGAAGGTCATAATAAGACAGATTTTATTT
This sequence comes from Pinus taeda, assembly GCA_000404065.3. NCBI lineage: Eukaryota > Viridiplantae > Streptophyta > Pinopsida > Pinales > Pinaceae > Pinus > Pinus taeda. The sequence goes on along the minus strand of APFE031735949.1, from coordinate 6,165 downwards.
GCCCCTGGGGTACATTTGCATATAAGAATATTCCTTTTGGACTTAAAAATGTTAGAGCTACCTTTCAGTGGACCATGTCATATGATTTCCACAATATCAAACACATTATAAAAGCCTACTTGAATGATTTAGCTGCTCATTCTCAAAAGAGGATTGATAATCCCAAGATTATTCGATTAATTTTTGAACGATGTTGTTTCTACAAAATCCATTTGAATCCGAATAAGTGTGTTTTCGCCATCATGTCCGGTCAGTTGTTGGGATTCATCGTTTCTACTAAAGGGATTCATGTAGATCCCTTCAAGGTTGAGGAAATACTTCAGTGTCCTCCCCCATCCACTATTCATCAACTTCAGAGTCTTCGAGGAAAAGCCAATTTCTTAAGGAGATTTATCACTAATTATGTCAAGATTACTAAAGGATTTATGAGACTTCTCAAGAAAGGGATACCATTTCTATGGGACAATTTCGCACAACGCTCATTTGATGCTTTGAAAAAATAATTAACCTCTAATCCTTTATTGAGTCCAACTGATTATAGCAAACACTTCCTTTTATTTCTCGCTGCAATAGATACTTCCTTAATTTTATCGATTTCCCATCTGAGGACTGATGGAAGCTTCCCTAGATTTCATCCTCATCATCACCACACTAATGCTCATATTTGTTTCTGCAAACACCCATCTCATGATTTATCATTATGATGAGAAAATTTGTGAATGAATGTAGGTCGATATAGAATCCATACAAGCATTCAAGACCTCCCTCACATATGATCCTTCTCACACCTTGGCCAACTGGGATTTTGCTACCAATCATGTCTACAATTGGACTGGCGTCACCTGCCATCCTCAAAAACTGCATGTATCTTGCCTAAATCTATACAACATGAGCCTGCAAGGGACAATACCTCCACATTTGGGTAACATCTCCTTTCTTGGCATGTTGAACCTCACTTTTAAAAGTTTCTCTAGCACAATCCTGAATGGATTGGGCAAGTTGCATCGCTTAAAATGTCTGTTACTTAATAAGAATGACTTGATATCATCCATTCTAGAGGCTTTGAAAGATTGCACATCTCTCAGGATGCTTAGCCTGTCCTTCAATAATTTGATAGGGACTATTCCAAGTGATCTTGTCCAATTACAAAACCTGTGAAATCTTTCACTGTACACAAACAGATTGACTGGGAAATTGCCTAAATCCTTGGGAAATTGTTCCCCTCTGGAATTTCTGGTTTAGGAAATAACTTCCTTAGTGTCACTATCCCTTCTCAGCTTGGCTTGCTCGCTAGAATTAAAATTATGTCTCTTGGAGCAAACCAGCTTAGTGGAGGAATCTCGCCTTCACTACTTAATTACACAGAGTTACATGGATTATATTTGTTCTAACACGGGCTTACTGGAGAAATCTCATGGGAGATAGGTACAAAGCTCTCAAATTTAGAGTATTTTCCACTCTGGGGAAACGAATTAAACAATACCATTCTGAAACCTTTTGGAAATTGCTCCTAGATTTTAGTGTTCCAACTCGGTCAAAATTTCTTAATGGGATGCATACCTTGGGAATTTGGAAAGCTCTATCTTCTACAGAAACTTACACTTCATGATAATCATTTGTATAGTGAGGAATCCATTTCCATATTTGGAGCACTTTCAAACTTCACCAATCTGCAAACACTCGATTTTTCCATCACTGATCTTAAGGGTGACTTGCCTAGAAGCATATGTCATCTTTCTCAAAATCTTCTTCATCTCTATTTGTATGAGAATTGTTTCACTGGTAAGATACCCCAGGAGATGAGCAACCTCACTGGATTGATCCTGTTGAGTCTAGCTGGAAATTTTCTCTCTGGAGAAGTTCCTTCTGCAATAGAAGGGTTGTCTACTCTTCAAGCGTTGGACCTTGGCGACAATAACTTGGAAGGTAATATACCCTATCAATTCAGTCAATTGAAAGCTCTTTTTTTACTGGACCTTTCTGAAAATGCATTTTCTGGAAAAATTCATCATTTTTTTGGAAGTTTATAGTAGTTGAGAATATTAGATCTCAACTATAACAAGTTTAGTAGTAATATACTAGATAGTGATATAGGGAATTGTTCCAATCTCGAGCTTTTGGACCTCAGTTACAACCAGCTAAGTGGTGTGATGTCATCCAAAGTGGCTAGCCTTCTTAACCTATAGTTCTACATTAATGTCTCACACAATGCGCTCATAGGAAGGCTGCCTTCCGAACTGGGAGGAATGCATATGGTTCAAGTAGTTGACCTCCCTGCCAATAATTTTTCAGGAAGCATACCCAACCAATTAGTGAATTTTGCTGGACTGGATTACGTTAATATTTCTTACAATTCATTAGAAGTCACAATTCCGACATCAATCGATCAAGTTGCAGAACTTCAAGATTTGGATCCCTCTTTCAATAAGCTTTCTAGTCCCCTACCTCGCTTTATAGAGAAATTACAGAAGCTTACGCATTTAAACTTGTCATAAAATAACTTCACAGGAGAAGTACCATCATTTGGAGCTTCCATAAAACTGAATGTTACATCATTCTTAGGAAACACTGGATTGTGTGGCAGATGGATAGAGTTACCTCATTGTAAATTGATGACAAGGCACCATCATGATTCCAAAAGAAGGGTAGTTATCTTGGCCACTTCTGTTGTTTTGACTTTGCTATTTTTATTTTTCCTAGCCTTCATGGTTTTGATATATTTTTGTAGTAGAAAGTCTGCATTGTGGGAAATATTTTTGTGAGATTAGGGAGGATTCTCAGGAGCCAACTCTGGGAGAGAAAGATTGTAAGTGAAGAAGAGGTGAACAGGAAACTAATGGTTTCAACCCCAATAACCTAGTGGGACATGGCACCCATGGGTCAGTGTATAAGGGCATATTAGACAATGCCACAATCATTGCTGTCAAATTTATACAGTCGGCCACATCAAGAGGTGCATACAAGAGACTCATAAATAATGCAAGACACTGGGTAGAGTCTGACATCAAAATCTGGTGAGAATGGTGGGCGTATGCTCAAGTTTTCAGGTCAAATATTTGATTATGGAGTTCATGTTGGAGGGAAGCTTGGATAAGAATTTTCATTGTAGTGAAAATAATTGGAGGTTGGGTCTGAAAAGATGGTTGAGCATTCTCAAGGACGTGGCTCATGGAATGACATATCTTCACCATCACCGTTCTTCGGCCATTGTTCATTGTGATCTGAAACCTTCCAATGTTTTGTTAGATGACACTATGATGACCCATGTTGGAGATTTCAGTATTTCATGCCTCATGATCTCGCTGCAACCTCATGATGATTCAACAATAGCAGCCTCAAGGGACACCTCCAGTCTTGTGATATGATATGTTAGTTACATGGCAACAAGTAAATATTGATACACTTGATTGATGAGCCATATTGTATATGGGATATATATGAGTCACTGATTTATAAAGATAATATATATAAATATTGATTATATATATATATATATATATAGATATTGAATACAGAATATTGTATAGGAAGGTAGTTGTCCATGAAAGGGGACGTGTATAGCTACAACATCTTTGTGTTCAAAATGATCATTAGAAAGAAGCTAACAGATGGAGTGTTCTCAGAAGAAGGGAAATCATTGCAAATTTGGGTGAGCGATGCATTCGCCGAGAGATTTTCGGAGGTTATTGACATGAATTTGATGGAGGAGATAAGAAAGGAATTGTTGGGTCCCTATAATACTAGTGACTACCCCATTAATATTGTAGTTTCATCCCTTATTAATATTGTTGTGCCCCTATTATCCCCATATTGTTATTACTGTGCC
>APFE031735946.1:0-16647 GCA_000404065.3 Pinus taeda | reverse complement strand
TGATACCATGTAGGAATTTACAGGGTAAGTTCCTCAGACATAACACCAAAAGGACACCGCTCACAAACAGATCACAAATCAATACACCAGTATTTTGACGTGGTTAAAACCCGTAGAGAGGGAAACAGTCCAGGGCCTGTGCCAACGTGCCTACTACATGCAATTTATTAATAAAAGAATGAAAATTTACATAAGCTTCTCTCATGCATGGTGAACCTACAAATGACCCTCCATGCGCTTTAAATAGAATTCATGGACCAATTGGGTGTCAATTCATAGATCAAGTGTCTGTAATACCGAGGAGAGAATGAACCGTCGGATCACTACATATCGTGATCGTCGGATTGTAAGTTACAAATGTACATGTTAAAGAAACGCACTTTACCTAACTCTATACTAGACCAAGTTATACTTAACTATTCCTACGTGTCAGAATATCCTAACATTAACTTGCTCAATTCATAAAGAGTGATATTGGCCGGGGTCTTATTCATATCTTCTATAATATTGTACTCCATTTCATCAGAAATGATCAACGTTTTAGATGGAGTAGACGCATCTGTTTGGACTGGGTTGGTTTGAGTCACTTTAGATGTTGTCTTCTTGGGTGCGACTTTATCCTTCATTGCCGAGCTTACGCTCTTTGGCTTAGGGGTAGTTTTGGGAGGATCAAGCTGATTTCTGCTTCGTGTACTAACCGGAAATGCTTCTTGATCCTCTTCTTGTGGGAGGATGAAATCCCACATTCCTTGTAGCTCTACAACTTCTTCTTCATCAGTTTGCTCTTCAATAGCGATTTCCTCTTCTTCCCTAGATTCAGTGTTGGGGGGCTTTGAATCAGTCGAGGGATTCCTTTTAAAAGCTCTATAGGGCTTCTTTGAAGAAGTTTTTGCCACTTGTTTCTTGATGTCGACCATCTTGTTAGACATGGTCTTCAAAACTTTTTGCAATCCTTCTAAATCAAAAGGATCTTTTGATTGCTTTTTCTTGGGATCTTCTTTGAATGTTACCTTCTTAGACTTCCGTTCTTTGATTGCGGTCTTCTTTTCAAGGGCTATAATCCATTTCTCTACAGCTATTGCTTCTTTCATGTTTTCAGCCCAAGTTGTCTTATTAGCCCTATCCACGAAGATTGCTATATTTGATGGTAATGCAGTAATGTACCATTCACTTCTTACTTCTTCGTTGTGCTTGGAAGCAGTAGGAATTTTGTTTAATAATTTATTGAAATGAGAATTGAAGTCTTTGATGGGTTCTTTTTATTGGGCCCTGAGGTTTGACAGGTCACTAATCAACGTTGCAGTAGACCTATCATCACCAAACTTAATGAGGAATTGCTCCTCGAAGATGTCCCAACTAGTAATAGATCCAAATGGTAGTGAAAAATACCATGATCCAGCTGTGCCTTGGAGGGTATACGGGAAGAGTTGAACGACAACATCTTCGTTGGTAACTCCATTAAGATTTATGGATAGCATAAAGTTATTGATATGCTCTTCTGCTAGCATGCCTTCTTCAGGATTGAATTTAGGTAGCCATTTTTCAGGATGGGCTGATAGCTGACTCAAGGGCGCAGGCATTAAGACTTCCCCTGGATTGTTCCATGGAGATTGAGCCATTGCTAATTTACTAACGGAAGGAAGTGGAGAAGATGATCCCTGAGGTCGAGAAGATGAGGATATAATAACTCTGGATGATTGAGAAGGGGATGTAGAAGTACCAGTAGGTTGGTGAACAATGATTTGGAGTGGCGGAGTGGATGGTTGACTTTGCAGTGAGAAAGTTGAGATGGATGATGATGGTGAAAGAGTCTCGCTATCAGACCCTTTAGGTGACTTCCTTGCTCTCTTCCTAGTGGGTAGAGGTAATTCAGTTGGCTGTACACCAAATTTTTCACTCTTTAATCTGGTCAAGGGATGAGCAGGGTCATATTGCGAAGTCACGCTGCCTTGAGATTTATCAGATCTTGGAGGAGATATAGAAAATCGCTGAAGTTTGTGAATCAAAGATTCAACTTCAGGAGATTCAAAAATAGATTGTTCTGAAATATCAGGGTTTATAGCAGCGACTGTTGATCCTACGACTTCTGACTGTGGATTTAAAGATTCTAAATGAAGTGGAGAAGTCGGGGGAGATGGTAAGGGCGATTTACTCTCATAATGGTATTTTGATTTGGACTTACTTGCCATTCATAGTTACAGGCCCTCCTTCTAGCACCAAAGATGTTGAAGCCCCGAAAATCGGTTCAACAACAAGGGGGATACCCGCCCGGTCCGGGCCTTGGTTGGCATCTCCTTTTCCGTTTGGTATAGCGGGTCTGACTGGGGATAATGGGAATAGATTCCCAATTTGTGTGTGTGTGTAAGATTGATTGATGTTTGTGGCTTTAAAATATTCTAAATGAGATAATCTACTTCTAATTCTAATCTAATGATATGCAATTGTATTCTAAAAAAGCAACGACATATAATATCTATACTAACCCGGGGTAAGATTTTTCTGTTATGCGATCTAAAATGATTTCAAATAACAATTGGTAATAAATATCATTCAACTGTTATAAGAAAATAATTCAATGTAGATGAACTACTTCGCATAAAAAGTTAGACGAAATAGTTGTGAGAAGCATATCACATAGTAAGTTGTTCACATATCAAGCACAAATAAATAGCTATCACCATACAAAAGTGCCAAATAATAACTCAGGCATTCAAGCATTAACATATAAACAACTGAATTTAAATATCACTCTAACACAGGGGATAGAAACAGTTAAGAGATAGAAGTACCATTTATAACTAGTTCTACTCATAAGCTTCAAGCGATAACAATTTATCTCTTCTCAATCCGACATCAACTAAGAGTACAAAAGTGCAACATCAGTAGAAGATATCAAATGCAAAAATCAATAAACCCTGTTCCATTCATTCACCAAAACCTCTTCGGAGGGTGCAAAAGTGCATGCTCTGAGGACAAGTTTTTGATAAATTTCTGGACCCTTCTCTAAATGCATGAGAAGGGTTTAAATACTACTAACTATGTCTAAAAATAACTTATTTACAAAATTTTTTTGGATCGGTTTAATGAACCGTCCTTTTTCTAGGCAAAATAAAATAAAACTATTTCTAAAATAAATCTAAAACTAACTATTTCTGTATTTTCTCCTTAATGTCGCAAGCATTCAGCATTTGCTTGATATGAGTCAGTTGGCTAACTTCAACCTTTAAATGTGCTGCAAAATGGAATTAGCAAGAGCTGGCACCATCTTTTCGGTACTAGGCTTACATGAGACTGAGCAATTAGAGGCTTCCCATTTCGAGAAGTTTTACCCAGCGATCAGAAACTGCCTTTGTTTCTTAATTCGGGATTCCTTAGTGCGATTTTCGCCTCTTGCATGTTTTCTTGTAGTGGATGTAAAGTTGGTATTTTGTGAAAACAATGATTCTGAGAGCTCTTGACTTTGAACCCTAAACTACCTATCTTGATGTCAACACTGTCTAATATTCCTTTAACCATTTCTGTGCAGGGGAGAATTTTGGGCCTTGCCGCTCTTTGGTGCAGGAATGAACAAGCTAACTCTGCAACTGATGCTTCAGACGACCTTGATGAGCTTGTAGTAGCCATAAATCCCATTACTTTAGGATTTATTTTCTCAAATAGATTATGTATGCCTTCCCAGGTGAAAATACCCACGTTTCTGTTGCATGTTGTGTCTTTGTGCAAGGGTGCATTTTCTTTGTCTTCAGATATCAGAACCTCGCCTATTTTCACTGTAGTTTCCTGTACACTACTTTGTATAACCTTTTGTCCTTCGTTCCTACAGTTTACAAGTGATGTGAGAGTAATGACAATAAATAACGATGGGAATGATTTGACTGCCAAAGGCATTTAAAAATATGCCATTTTACGTGAATTGGCTCTTTGATAAACTCAAAACTAGATTTCATTAACAACTGGCAACTACTTCATTAATGAGCATTTAAAGCACATAACCAGTCTCGTTTAATGGAAAGACTTTGCCTTGAATAATGAACCAGAAAAATTTGCGATGAGACGATGCATCGCATAATAGAAATATTGCAATATCGCAATATCGCATGATCGCAACTTCATTTCGTAAGATTTCTTTTCTGTTTTATCGTGATATCTCAATATCGCATGGTCACATTATCGCAAACTCGTAAGTATGCACATTTCGCGTTTAATGTATTTCTTGCGAGGTGCGATTTTGCGATATGCGATATCGCATATCGGCGTTTTCTGCGGTTTTTCAGCATAAGTGCGTTTTAAAGCATGCAATGTGATATATATGTTTTTAATATGTGATCTCACATTGCAATCTTGCATTCTTAGAGTTTTGGCTTGTACGAAGGCATCCTGTTATCTTTTCTGCGATACGATGTCCTTTAAGGAGTGATTTTGTCTTCCCTTATCACAAAACTTAAGTTTTTTTAGATATTTTCAAAGGTATTTTCTTAAGTTTATGATGGTAAGTTTTATTGAATAGGAAATACAATCACTAATTGATTTTTTTGAATTTTAGCTAAGGGTCCCCATTTATTTAGTATTAGTCACAACACTAAAAAAAAGGGGGGTTGTTGGTGGCCACAACAGCAGGCGAGCTATCACCCAGGTTAAAGTGCAGTGGAGACACTTTGGCTTGGAAGAGGCCACCTAGGAGGATGAGAACCTCATGCATACAATATACCCTTACTTGTTCCAAGAATAAAAAGGACAGTGTTCTTCTTAAGGTGGGGAAGATGTAACAACCACCCAGGTAATGTAAATATTATTATTATTGCATCATGCAAGAATTTGATAATTTCCTAGAATAGTTAAAAATACGAACAAGAATTACAGAGGTTAGTTATTTTTATTTGTTTAAAGATTGGCTATACGAATCAGCGAAACTATGAGAAAAAACTTTTAAAAGCAAAATCTTTAAAATTTTCCAGGTGGTTGAGGCAATTATTCTTTTTCCTTCTCCAGAGAGATTAAAACATCTCATGATTTCTTTGGAAATCCAAGGAGGTCATGGGAGGAGAGAGAGATTGAGGCTGAAAATGGAAAGAAAATGAGGGGAAACCTTGTGTAGGATACTGCCAAGGAGAAGCAGATTGTTGCCTAAGGTATTCTTGAGCTGACATAGAACCAGTGGAAACCTTGGAATTTGAGACTTCCTGACTGGATTCGGGATCTTGAGGTTAAGGAACAGAAATTGTTCGCCAGTGAACACTAGAAAATTTAAAGAGGCCCGAGGGGAGAATTGGACATAATAGCCAATCTTATCAGTTTGGAGGAAAAGTCTTCTTTCTCAATTAATTCCCTGATAAGTTTAATATGCAGGTAAGCACTCTATTTTGATTAGAAATGACCTTTGTGTTATAATACACGGGCTATGTTTATTTAAATTCATGCATAACTCTTTGTTGATATTAATGAATTGTGTTCCATATTTTTGTTTACAAAAGAAATGTAAGAGGGTGTTGGTGCATGTTTAACTAAGCGAATAACCCTCTTTGGTTATTATCATATTCTTTAAAAGTATCCTACAATTTTTTCTTTTGAAGACAAGAGAAGTTAAACTGTACATATTGGATGTAGATAACTTGTAATCCCTGAAAACAAGAAGAAAAGAAAATTTAGATTGTTACATAATAAAAAAATTGCTCAAAAGGGTTGGCATGGGTAAGAGGAAGTAATCAAGTATTGAGGCCATAATTAATATTTGCAACAACAAGGTATGAACAAACACCAACATATATAAATGCTAAGATATAAATTATTGTAATCATTTAAAGAGGGTTAGTTCTAATTCTGGAACTTGGGGTTCTGGCTAGAACAGTCCCTTTACCTATAGACCATGCCCATTAAACCCCAGATAAGGGCAACTATTTTATGCCGAGAAATTAAATAGAAGACAAGGATGAAATGGAAAACTAATTGTAATAACATGCATAGTGAAAATAAATCTAACATTATAAAAGTATTAGCCGTTTCAACAGTAAAATAACTATCACCACATTCCATTTCTCCATATTAAAACCATTCCAATAAACAAAATGCAAGATTATACCATATCTCACACAGGAGCAACTTTAAAATAAGTATAATATAATTATCAGGAAAATAGCAAGTCAAACAGAAGAAACCTTGAGGGGTATCCTTATAAATCATATATACATACATACAGTCTCTTGGCCATAGGTTGTACCCCATAGAATGTCATAGTATCATTACAAAAAAATAAAACAACAGTTAAGAAGGACAAAAGTTCCTCTTTTCTGGGTATAGTATAAAGAAACAAAAACTAACACTAACCCTGGTAATGCATGCAAAACATTACTTTGATTAACCAAAACCAAACCCTTGCATGAAATCAAACCATGCCAAGTCACAACTTTGGGCACATAGGAAAATCGACGTTCTTAATGTGGAGTAGATACAGTCAAACCATGAAGAGATAGAGAAAACACTCAAAGGTGAGAATCAAGTTGTGTAAGCCAATAAACAAATATAACCTCATCAATAGATTAAGCATGCATACCTACATGAACCCCAAGAAAAAGACACTGCATTAGCAAACTAATTTTACCATTTCACTGAAAATCAAGAATGACATCATTCAACTGTATGTACCTGCTCAAGGAAATCCCAGATGTTGTTAGCTACAAGAAATTACCTACGATGCAATGAAAAGGAGTCAAGTAACAATTTGAAGTCTTCAACAGAGCTTAGAAGGAAAAATACAACCTAAACCCGAATACCTAGCTATGGCCATGACTTGAGTAGGATCGACCACGATACTGTCACCTGCTACATTGAAAACCCGAATCAGCTGATAATCACGCGAACTACCCGTATTAGAGCACATAAAACCCATAATTTTGGAAAAAGATCTCACCTGTGCATGTTTCTAGAGCTCAACATCCAAACCCTAGACTAGTTAGGGTTTCGTTGCAAAGAGAAGTCACCAAAAATCCAAAGTGACAATACGAGCGGGAGTTGAGGATTGAGGCGAATACACATAATGACTGTGGAACCATTGGAGTCATCTTATTGGAAGTCGAAGTGTCAATGGTCACCATACTTCCACATGCCAAAGAGGAATACTCTAGAGTACTCACAAGTGGTATAACCATGAGACATCTCGAGATTGCAATCAATGGCTAGATTAAAAAGAAAAACTAGTATGCCTACAAACTCTTGTAATGTCAAAGTTTAATTCAAAACTCCAAGTTGTTAGAAATTGTAATTACTCCCGCATGTGGAGTTAGCTAAAATTAGAGAGTCAGTTAATAGAGTATTGGTGTTGAACGTTGAGTCAAGTCGAGTGATGGATGAAGTGTTAAGTGCAGTCCATATTTAGAGTGTGAGTTAACTGAGTTAAGTGTGTGGTTGCATGTCAAGATATTTTAGTCAAATCGCTAGTTGGAAAAGGATAAATACCCTTCATTGGTTTCGTTGTAAGTATCATGTTTTGTTTGATCAATAGAAGAGCAGCAGCTTGTAGATTTGTGTGTGAATTTTATGCTTTGTCTCCTCCGACTTTGCAATAAATAGGTATCAGAGTGAGGTTACAAAGAAATATGGAGAACAAATTAGAAATCGTCTGTGTGTAAGTCGATCTTTCGTTGGAAGAGTTACAACAATAACGCCAGACTCCCGGTCAAGAAGGGTGTTAAACACAAGGTCTCCTTCATTCTTCGCGCATTATTCTTCATAAAAGCAAAGATTTTTATGGTGAAAATATTTTTCCCAAAATTCGTTGAGGGTTTCAAAACCCATCTGATTTGGAGAAGCAGTCGCAACTGTAAACTAAGCAGGGTCGTTAAATCATTAACGACTCTCCGTTATCGTGGCAGGTACACAGCGTTAAAAAAATCAAAAGAGTTTGCAGAGCCAATGTCACGGCCGAAAGTCAAAAGTAGTTTCCGCCGCTGTGAGTGAATGAGAATTAACTTGTAGAACCGTCCAAAGAAGTTGTTGTGGAGAGAGCCGACGCATAGCTCAGAGAAAACTGGCACCCTATGTCGGTCATAACTCTTCTTGCGGAATCCCGTGAGGGATTAACCCGAACTACCTATCGAAAGGTCTATGGGCCCGAGAAAGTGAAGACATTCCACCGGTGAGAAGTGAAAAATCAAGTGGGCAAGGTCATTTTAAAGGGCGTGATTTGATTGAGCACAAAGTCATTCCAAGGGTTTGGTTTGAAACTTACATGTCAATCATATTAGAAAAGTTTTTATTGTAGGCCTATTAAATGAAAGTAAAAGTAAAGGGCTTACATAATTTTGTGAAAAGATTTTGACAAACGTCATTCGAAAGGCAATGTTGAAAAGGTTTTTCATTGAAATTTTCAAAAGGGGTTTTTTGAAAAGGGTTTTGAAAAACGATTTTTTTTAAAGTTTTTTGTTTTAATAATAATAAAAAAAACATATAAAATTTGGGATAAGACATTTTTACCAAGTCTATCAATTTTTGGCGTTTTGTCAGGCATGACAATTTTTTGGGTGAAGTTACGGGATGCATATTGAAAATTATATTTTTTTTCAGGGGTGATATGGAAGACAACCTCATGCAATCAACAAAATAATTATAGGAAAAGGAATGACAACAGTCATGGGTTGCAAAGCACGACTGAAGAAGACTAAGAAAAGGAATCGAAGAGAAGAGGTAGAGATTGTTGCCATGGTTAGAGAGGTTCAGGCCGCAGCCAAGAAATTGAGAAGTCTAGCAGAAGAGAAAGAATAAATCGAGGGTGATTGGTGTAGCTTTGATCTTCTACCACCTCTTATGTTTACAGGTAAATATTTTGATCATTGGGTTATCAAGATGTTAACTTTTCTTCGAGCTAAAGAGTTAATTGAATACGAGTCTAATAACTCATATGATGAAGTATGCGATGCTTTGGCATTGAATTTTATAAAACAAGCATCAGATGAGATGTGTTTGTGCAAGGTAGCAAAAGCTACAAATTCCAAGGAAGCATGGAAGTTTCTGGAAGCAGAGTTTGGTGCAAGGGAGAGTGACCGACAACATCAGGTTATGTCACAAGCAAAAAAGTCAGCCGCAGATCTGAGAGTATATGAGCAAGACTCTGAGAGGAAAATAGAGCTTGGAGAATCCCCCTCAAAAGTGGATGATGGTTGTCAAGACCATAAAATTGAAACGCATTATGCAAGCATGCATATGGATGAACAGAATGCAACAAAGATTGTAGAGAGAGAAGTTGAAGCCTTTATGTGTGAAACAGAGCAAGAGAAAATAAATGCTCAAGGACTCCACTGTAATGTGGATGATACATATGATGGTGAATCCCATTGTGATGAGACACATATGGATGATGACTGCAAAGTTATATGTGAATTGGTGAATCCAACTATAATTGATGGATTTGGTGAAGTTGAAAGTGTTAATAAACTTGACAATGAGCACAAGGATGCTCGGATATCCCACCATAGTGTGGATGAACATTATGTTGATGTTATGTGTGGTTTCTTTTTTGAAACAAAGATTGATTGTGGCAATATGGTAAGCGTAATGTTTGATGAAACATTGAAGGTTGAAGTTGCCACTGTAGTAGCAAGATATGAAATAGTTGGAACTGCTCATGAAGCAGTATGTCATCTAGTAACAGTTGATGATCAAGAACAGGATAAAGTGATTGAAGAGTTTTTATGAGAATATCCACTAACATCATAACAGTGGAAGACAGCCTCCAGGCAGTTGAAAAGAAGTCAAATGTAGAGCAGGAAGCTCTCAATGAAGAGAGTCATATTAAAGATGTTTTTAACATTGTTTTTGAAGATGCAGGTGTTTAGAATAGCATGGACGAAAAAGTTGAAAAGAAGGTTGTTAATAAATTTGATGCATATTACAGAAAAAAAGCAGCAGTACCTGATGATGAAAGTGAAAATAATGATCTAGAAAGTTACGAATATGAAACACAAGAAGAAAAACAAAGAAGACAGTGTGAAGATGCAATGTTTTGGTAGCAGTCCATAGTTGAATGAATATTTGAAGAGGAAGTTGTAGAAGACATGATCGAATTGTTTTTCAGAACAAGCTCAAGACAAGTCAAAGAAAAATTGCAGCATCAATAAGTGAATAAAGAATATAGCAAGAAAGTTCAATAGAGAATGACGCAATTTCGAGGATATAGAATCTGGAAGCAGAGAAAAGGAAAATGCAAAATTGTAAAATTCTTTTCATTGTAAGCCTAGCTGAGACATAGACCAGCAGACATGTTTGTGTGATAGTTAAGTCATGTTGATTCATGTTGAATCACACAGTTGTAATTAAGGGGGAGCGTTAGAAATTGTAATTACTCCTGCATGTGGAGTTACCTAAAATTATAAAGTCAATTAACTGAGTGTTGAATGTTTAATCAAGTCGAATGATGGACAAAATGTTAAGTGCAGTCCATATTTAGAGTGTGAGTTAACTGAGTTAAGTGTGTGGTGCATGTCAATATATTTTAGGCAAGTCGCTAGTTGGAAAAGGATAAATACCCTTCACCGGGTTCATTGTAAGTATCACGTTTTGTTTGATCAATAGAATAACAACTCATGGGTTTGTGTGTGAATTATTTGTTTTGTCTTCTCTGCCTTTCCAACACAAATCGGTACCTTGTAACTTAAAGCATGCCTTGGATGACGGGTCATGAAACCCATGTTTGTATTTTCAATAATATTCCTTATGATAAAGTTGGTGATTATAAGTCTTTGTAATACTAAATATCAGTTAAATAATAAATGTCTAAAAAAAAATGACTTTGATGTTTTTTTATGGTTAGAATGGGAATGATTGTTACACCATGTTACTCGCATCTTGGCAAAGAGTCTATGCCAATGAACCAACAATGAAACTCCACGGAGATCCAATAACATGAGAGTCCTGTGCTTGAGAATTTGATGACCACTATCCATGGGTCCAAAATTCTAAAAGTAGGGTTGTCATGAATTATGATTAGAAAGGTAAGTTTTGTCTAAAATTGTTTCGTGTATTGTATAAATGTTTATTTATGTATCACTATTGCAAATAATTTGTAGTGACAATCTGATAGGTTTGTGTGATTCTCTATTTTCATATATATAAGCACCTCATCAAGGGGAGATGTATCAGAATAATCTTTGATTCACCGGATATAGTGTTGTGTGTGAGAAAAAGATTGAAGTGGTTTTGGGTACTTTCCTAGTAGCAATAGAAATGAATAAACGATCGTTCTTTAGGTAAAGACTAAAAATAATTGGTCTCTCAATTAAAAAGCACAGTAATTTTCGTTATAGCATTGTTAATATACCCCTACTAAATTTTATAACCACAATTAATTCATGCATCTCCATCACATTTCACATTTTCATTAGGCTCTAAAATTTTCTATTTATTTTTTTCGTTTATTTATAATTTCATATATTTTATTTTATTTTTTAAAATTGTTTTAAATATATGTATTTTATCGTTAATTAAATAACCAAATTGTAAAAAAAGAAAGTTAAATAAATTGAAGGATTAGTGCAACCAAACTGTTGAGCTTAATTGTTTGGTTCAAAAATAAACTTTATATTAAAATTATTTTGGTTTGAAATTATTGATGAGTTTAAGAGGTGGTTAAATAAATAATATTTAAATTTAATATATTATTCTTTGGTTTCATACTGAAAATTTGTTCAAATATTTTTCATATAATTCATTTGATGGTATATAAGATCAAGAATATTCTCTTGAAATAAAATATTGTTCATTCATTTATTAAAAACCTCAAATTTCTCAAGCCTGCATCCACACGTTGAAATAGAGACACCTATTGGCTTAAATATCTTAATTTCTTTCTTTTTTTCCTCTAAGGTTTTATCACATGACAAATTCTTCTTTAAGTTTTAATGTAACAATAAATTAAATGTTATCTTTATCCGCAATATGTTCTTTTTCTTTATATCCATTTGATTTAGTCAAAATGGGCATCCTAATGCCCACCCTACTTGAGTTGAAGGTCATTTTGGCTAGAGTTTAAAGCAATTCTAGGAAGCCTCTTGTCTTGCATGTTGTTTAACTTGTTTTTATACATTAGGTATCTATTCATCGCCATGCTTCAAATGGGGAAAGACATGCTTTGACAATGAGAGATAAGATGTATTTTCTTTAACTTTGAGATTACATATTATAACATGCATTTGAATATGTTCAATCTTTCTTCCTCGGTTTGTAGAAATACTACATCTCTAAACATCACATTTATATAAAATAACAAGGGCTACCCGAGTCTCCAAGTGAAATTGTTTTATTCCATATCTAAATATCTACTAATTTACTACTATTTTCAAACCCATAATAAACTTTATACCCTCCATTTATCTCTTTCTCAATGTTATAATTCCAATGGGGCTTATGATGAACTATTATTATGAGGAGTTTGTATGAAGACACTTCCTCCAAGTTGCTTTTTTTATAAATGATTGTATAAGATGCGATTTTTTGGATTTAACTATCATGAATTTTGTATGAAGACACTTCTCCAAGTTGTTTTTGTCATATATGATAATATAATATGTGATATTTTGGATTTAATTATCATGACTTTTGTTTTGTGAGTATTAATAGTCATACCCATTTTGTAAGATAAATCCTAGAGGATTCTTAGCTGCTTGCCAAGATCAAAGGAATTCATCACTATAAAAAACAATATTATAAGCATAAAGAGGAAGAGAAATGACTATATCAATAAGAGTTGGCCCAACACAACATGCTTCCTCCAAACAATCTTTTAACTTGTCAACAAAGGACAATCATGCTTAATGTGGAAATTAATCTATGTATACCGATATTCTTAAACTTAACAATAACATTCTCATAGAACTTTGTCACATTAAACTCTCTTTTAATAACTAAAAGTTTAAAGTAAGTTTACCTCACGGCATATAAAACAATTATATTATATTAAATAATATTATTAAATAAAATATAAGTATATAGTGAAACAAATACACCTAAATAGTATTTATTATTATCCGAGGAGAAGAGACAAAATATGCAATTAAAGGAGAACACGTGATAAACTGTCGTTTTCAGAATAATGGTGAAAACATGCGATCGACTTTAATGAAATATCATTAAAGTTGAACACATGTGATCGACTTTATTGAAATATTATTATAATATCCCGTAAAAATTAAAGACATGTGTTCGATTTTCAATGGAATATTTCTGCGAACAGCAACGGTGAGGTGTTTATATATTTATTATTTAAACCACTGAAAAAAAATATATTAAAAAAATGTTGTCGTTCGAATTAAATTTACAGCGATTCGAGTAAGCAAATGACCGATAGTTAGATTTTACACCTCTCGAGTCCTAATAATTGCAATTTTTTTGTTTATACTTATATGGTACGGTTATCTTTACTTTAACTAGTGGCTTAATTTTTTATTTTTTTAATATTTAACGAGAGAGATTTCGTATGATTATCTTTAGTCTCATAAAATATAAAAATAGTTTTTTCCATCGCTAAAGGATTTCGTATATCTCTTTATAAATTCGTCAAATGTTAAAATAATTTTTTATCTTGGCGAAAGGATTTCGTATATCTCCTTATAAATTCGTCAAACGTTAAAATATTTTTTTTTATATTTAACAACAGAGATTTCATATTGGATATGACTATTTTTAACCTCATAAATATTAAAATAATTTTTTTCTCTGGCGAAAGGATTTCAGATATCGATATAAATTTCGTATATTTCGTATATTATTTTGTCACCTAGTTTACAAGATGATATTCGAACAGGATTCACCCTGAATGTCGAAGGAAGCTATGGAGGCACTGATAGACATTGCTGATTGGTATGCCTCAACGTTCGGCACCTTCATACGAATGTTCAGCGCGGAGAAGCCTCCGCATGTTCTACCGAAGTTTTCCTTGGACATACTTGTCATGCAAGAAATAGCATATCACATCTCGACAGGATTGACAACTAGACTACACTGGAAGAAGAAGGCACCTTGGCCCGCTCTTCCATTGTGGATTGGGTTATATGAGATCTGGAGTATCAAGCAAGTGGATGTCGAAGCAGAACTAATGAAGAAGTATCCATTCGACCTCTGAAGCTACAATCCATATGAACCACATTATATTGTGAAATATCACTGCACGAGGGTACAATTTAGCTCGATCCACGGGGCATTTCATGGGGCCGAGGAGGACCCATGGAGATAATGCTACAGTTTCACCAGACCCAATGAACAAGTCGGGTTTGCTATAGAGTGGTTGGCAAAGCAACGTGAACCAACATCCAAGAGAGCACCAACACCAACAACAGTAGCAATAGAGGCAAGCACACTAGTGCGTGACAAAGGCAAGAAGAATATTGTCGATCACATGGAGGAGGAGAAAATCCACAAGTTCTGAGCAGATCCATTGGTAGAGAAAGCAGTTATGGCTATAGAGGCGAAGAGGCAACAATGTGACAAGTGAATCATGCAAAGGAAGAGGGATAAGAGAAGAATGGAAGAAGCAGAGAAGGAATTGCGTGAGTTGAACGAGAAACTCCGAAAGGAACAAGAGCTGCGCAAATAGGAGAGGGAAGTCCACTAGCAACAGGAACAACAAGGGGCACAACATGTGAAAACACATGAAATAACGCCCATACAGGTAGTTGATTCATTAGAACAGATGGCATTAGGCAAACATGGTGAACCCTCGCAGGAACAGGACTTCGCTCATGAGATAGAGCAAGCACTTCAACAGTTGGATATAGATATGGAGCAACATGAATCGGAACAGGACATCGACCTTATGCCTCACCACCAAGAGGTCAACTTATCTTCTTCACCGCATCTAGATGATGAGAAAGTCTCAAGTGACTGAGGAGGCACTAAGATCCTCGGAGATCATCGAGAAGAAGAGATGCACAACATCGCATTCAACGAGTCTCAACATAAAGTTGTGCAATCTCATAGAGTGTCAACTCCGGATGATCATACATATCCTACTCAAGTTGAGGAATGAGTGATCGTGTCTGACGTGCGCAAATATCCAGCAACCTTGGTCGATGCAACTAGAGGGTATGCCGAAGCTGCTAGCTCAAGTGTTCGCTTTCTGATAGCTAAGAATGAGAGAATGGCTAAGGAACAACAAACAACCAAGCAAGGAGGAGAGTTGGTGACAATGTCTGCTCGAGCCGAACTAAAGAAGGCAATACTAGATGAAGTTTTTTCCTTTGACGCAGTTATGCAAGCGTTGTACTCCAAGTTTGGCACCATGCATAAGGCAGTGGTCCATCTCAACAGATGGCAGCATCAATGTGCTAGAAGAGCACATATATTGACAAACATGCATGTTGTTGTTAATTACATGCAAGTATAGAAAATGAGATACAAGGGATCCCCACTTCACTTTCCTAAGATGATAAAGGCCAATGTGATTGAGCTGAAGGCACGTATTTAGAGTCAGATTCGAAAATTTGAAGAGCTCCTGCAGCTTATCACTAGTATTCAAGATTCCCATGCACATGCGTTCAAGAGTATGGATGGTGTTGTGTGTGCACATGCGATCCCATTTATTGGGAATCTCACCTTGGCGAAGACAAAGGCACAAGTCCGAATAGATCTTGACTCATACTTCGACAAGTTGATGCGCATTGCTAGCAGCCCAAACTTGCCCATCAGTGTAGACATAATGCCCAAGTATGTTGCTGGTCCAGCCGCATTGAAGACAATGATGCACATGCTTATAGACGAGTTGGATAGAGGAGCCCGAGCAGTGTACCCGGATGCTATGGAGGCAAGATTCATGTTCTAGAAATATGTCACCTTGGAGCACACAGACACCATCAAGGACTATCGATCTTGGCATCAATATGTTACTGTTGATCAGCGTGAGGATGTTGAGGAGTTGGACTACCATGGTTGTCTAAGTCATAGTGATGTCTAGCATGGATTACTCAAGACATTTCTCTCACATGGGTATATGTGCATTATAATGTAATGTCTTGTCAAGTGTAAGTGAGGTTGTGATATTTGGATGTAACAGTCATAGAGTAGATGAAGAGTCATGAGGGTAGTTGAACTATCACAAAAGGGAATGTCAACGGTCACCCCAACCTTTGCTATAATTAGTTCCTCATAACTCATTGCATAGGCTTTTGGTCAGCCAAGATTCTGATAAGACTATCATGGAGAGAGCTTATACAGTATTGTAACGAGCCGTGGCTTCTCCACTGCGCCGAGCTAGTACATCTCTTTGGAGGAGCAAGTGGTTGTGGATGTAACATTCTACTATCAGAACTAGTGGTTAGACATGGATGTATTGTATGAATGGAACTTACACTTCTTAATATAATAGGAGCTAGCACATTTCATGCATATGTTGTATTGTATTCTATGCTATCTGGTTTACTCTAAATGATATATGTATTGGTTTCCTTACACATGCATGTATAGCTATCTTTGTATGTATGTATGAATATTTCTAATATGTGCTGTTGATTTAACCATCACTTTGGATTGCTTTCTAACTTGCCTTCCATGTTGTGATGTATCTTTTCTCGTGTGTTCCCTTCTTGATTGCGTGCTATCACAGGTTTCCAAGGGGTGCACTCATCTCAACCCCCATGTGTTAGAACCTCTCATGCACCTCCCTTGGCTCAC